>MNCL01000185.1:0-272898 GCA_001932985.1 Proctacanthus coquilletti | reverse complement strand
CCCTACCATGAAAATCACGGACAAAAAGCCAATATAAAGAAAGCAGAATCTATTCTCTATGTCCAAAAAATAAGTTCTTAGGACGATCTAATTTTTTCTGGTACAGGAAAAAAAATAGTAGATATTCCAAACAATGCAGGCAATTGGACTATACCGTTTGAGGCCTATAGACTGAACAGGAAACTCCTACCAGGGAAATGACGGGCAAAAAGCCAATATAAATCCAGCAGAATCCATGCTCTAAGTCCAAAAATTAAGTTCCTAGGGCCATATATTTTTTGGTCTAGGAAAAAATTTAGTAGGTGTTCTAAACAATGCAGGCAATTGTACTGGACCATTCCAGGCGTATGGACTGAACAGGAAACCCCTACCAGGGAAATGACGGCAAAAAAGCCAATATAATGCCAGCAGAATCCCTGTTCTAAGTCCAAACATTAAGTTCCTAGGGCGATCTAATTTATTCTGGTACAGGAAAAAAAATAGTAGGTATTCTAAACAATGCAGGCAATTGTACTGGACCATTCCAAGAGTATAGACTAAACAGAAAACCCCTACCAGGGAAATGACGGGCAAAAAGCCAATATAAATCCAACAGAATCCATGCTCTAAGTCAAAAATTAAGTTCCTAGGGCCATATAATTTTTTTTGGTCCAGGAAAAAATTTAGTAGGTGTTCTAAACAATGCAGGCAATTGTACTGAACCATTCCAGGCGTATGGACTGAACAGGAAACCCCTACCAGGGAAATGACGGCAAAAAAGCCAATATAATGCCAGCAGAATCCCTGTTCTAAGTCCAAACATTAAGTTCCTTTGGCGATCTAATTTTTTTTGGTACAGGAAAAAAATTGTAGGTATTCTAAACAATGCAGGCAATTGTACTGGACCGTTTGAGGCCTATAGACTGAACAGGAAACCCCTACCAAGGAAATCACGGACTAAAAGCCAATATAAAGCCAGCAGAAACCATGTTCTAAGTCCAAAAATTCAGTTCCTCGGGCGATCTAATTTATTCTGGTACAGGAAAAAAAATAGTAGGTATTCTAAACAATGCAGGCAATTGTATTGGACCATTTCAGGCCTATAGACTGAACAGGAAACCCCTACCAGGGAAATTACGGGCAAAAAGCCAATATAAATCCAGCAGAATCCATGCTCTAAGTCCAAAAATTAAGTTCCTAGGGCCATATATTTTTTTGGTCTAGGAAAAAATTTAGTAGGTGTTCTAAACAATGCAAGCAATAGCAGCGTACCATTTCAGGTATATAGACTGAATAGGAAACCCCTACCAGGGAAATTACGGGCAAAAAGCCAATATAAAGCCAGCAGAGACCATGCTCTAAGTCCAAAAATTAAGTTCTTAGGGCGATCTAATTTATTCTGGTACAGGAAAAAATATAGTAGGTGCTCTAAACAATTCAGGCAATTGTACTGGACCATTGCAGGCGTATAGACTGAACAGGAAACCCTACCGGGGAAATCACAGACTAAAAGCCAATATAATGCCAGCAGAATCCATGCTCTAGTTCAAAATTTAAGTTCCTAGGACGATCTAATTTTTGCTGGTACAGGAAAAAATATAGTAGGTATTCCAGGGAAATCACGGGCAAAAAGCCAATATAAAGCCAACAAAAACCGTGCTCTAAGTCCAAAAATTAAGTTCCTAGGGCGATCTAATTTTTTTCTGGTACAGGCAAAAAAATAGTAGGTATTCTAAACAATGCAGGCAATTGTATTGGACCATTTCAGGCCTATAGACTGAACAGGAAACCCCTACCAGGGAAATTACGGGTAAAAAACCAATATAAAGCCGGCAGAAACCATGCTCTAAGTCCAAAAATTAAGTTTCTCGGGCGATATAATTTTTTCTGGTCTAGAAAAAAATACAGTAGGTATTCTAAACAATGCAGGCAATTGTACTGGGCCATTTCGGGCGTATGAACTGAGAAAAATGAAGTAGTTTTTTTAAATAAACTGGGGTTAGTGTAGAATTAATTGTCGATAATACCAAAATTTAAAAATCCCTACCGAAATCCTAAGGAACGAGTCGCGGGTTCAGGCTGAATTGGAAAAATTTAAAAATTTAATATAAGGATAATAGGAAAGCAGAAGCTTATGCGGAATTTAAATAACGAAAAACCTAACGTACGTCAAAAATTGAGAATAATGGACCCCGAAATGGTACCTGGAAATACTTGTGCTAATTCAGAATAGATCGTGGGGTGGTAGATCTAAGGTGTTACTTATAGCTATATCTTAACTGACTAATACTAAAGTGTTGATTGTAGCTAGAGATGCTGAGAGTTGGATGTTGTTCCGATCTTGGTCGATTATTTCTAGATGTTGTTTGTTGCTGGTCTTGTTTTTGTTGTTGTTGCTTTTTTGCTGTTGTCTTTTTTTTCTGTTGTTCTTTTCTTTTGTTGTTTCCTTTTGTTGCTTCCTTTCGTTTTTTTGTTGAGGTTGTTATTTTTTTATGTTTTTCGGGTGTCTTCTTTCCTTTGCATTTTTGTTTGTTACATTTCCTTCAGACCTCCCCATGGCAGACCTTCATAATTTTTGTTTTTTTAATTCCCCACTCCTTCTACCTCTTAAGTCCAGGATATGGGTGGATTGTTCTTTAGATGAATAATAGTAGATTGTCTTCCAGATGGAACTCTGCCTAAAAACAAGACTAAGTTGTACATAAAGTCTTAACTAAATTTCTTAACTAAAAAAGCGAAAAAAAGTAAAAATACATTCTAGTGTGAATTGCACAACACAGGAGATATACAGTCTCCCGTTAGGCGCATATTAAACTCCCGTTTTATACCTCTCCGATGAATTTTCCACTCCGTGAAGACGTTGTAAAAATTCGCTCTATCTGCAGTCTCCAGTAAAATTTTACTTATTTACACTTTTTGCACTACTAGACTCACTTTACACGACAAATGCTACACGTGGACTAAAAATCACGTTGCTACTCACGTTGGTTCAGATCAACAACTGCAGCGCTCATGGGGCACCTACGAGAACTAAAGTCATGCGCCTGAGGGGGTATGGTACTGCCCAAATAACGAGCCAATTGTGGAATTACATGCACAAATTTAAAAAAAAACGCTGGGAAATATTTGAAGATTTCTCCCGTAGAAATAATAAATATATTGTCAAATATTGTCCACTGTACGTATTTATATTATAAATATGACGTTGCGAGTTTGTCGACGAATTATTTAAAAAAACTGGATACATTCTTTTTTTTAATAACTGCAGGATGTGGCCAGACCTGGGGACTGGATTGGCCCATGGTCTTCAGGGACCTATTGTTCCTGTGGACCACAAGACAAAACACAGAACAGGTAGAAATACTCAAGATCGATGCAAAAATAAATTATGAATTATTTTTAGGGTAGGACAGACGGTGTTGGTGTATCTAATGAATTTATCCCATGGTACCCTCCGCACCAGTCCTGTAAATTAGTGGTGAACTAGCACGTAATTTAGATCACTGATAGACACGCCTAGGCAATAAACGAGTAATGAAAATCTAATTCTTTAAATAAAATCGTTGAAAGTTCTGCTTAGGTAGGAATAGATTATTTTATTTACTTAGACAGGGTTTATTTTATTTTGTTTTTGTTTTCTTAGACCGGGATTAAATATAAAATGATTATAGTTTCACTCAGCGACATTCTACGATAATTTATATATAATGCAGTTATCGATCTTTACAGATGGGAGATTGGGATCTGCTGGGGGTACGAGGTCATGGCTCCACCAGCTGCCTCAGTTTCCCTGGAACTACATCATGTTAGTGATTCCTGGAAGAGACTGGCACTGCTACAAGTAAAGGACGCGTACAAGGGAGTAGCCGGGCGGAAGCACCGTGACTCTGTATGAGATTTCTTCGAAGCAGGATCATCACGGGCTGCTAGTAGTACTTACAAGGAAAATAGATTATATGATTTTTTTGTAAAGCATATTTTCAATAAAATTTTAATAAAACCCAAAACAAAAGATTTTTACTCGTTTGAACCCCTAGAACGAATAACTTACACCCTGTATAAACAGAAATACCCCTAAATCTCGTAGGATTCCTGGACGAACCCCTTTTCTAGATCGCAAATAAAATTATTAAGTAATTTAGGTAATTTAACAGCCTCCTTAATTCGTTCATAAAAGACCAGCTCCAGATTTGAATCGTACTATTACTTAAGTAGCTTCAGATCACATCAGGATAATTTTTTTATTCTTACAGAAAATACAAAAACTAGAAAATTAAAAGGTTCAGTAAAAAATATTTTAAAAATAGAGAAAACAAACAATCCAGAGATTCAGATAAGCACATGAAATATAAGACAGTACTATTACTAAAAACAACCGATTCTCCAAAACAAGGCTTAGATGAGCTCTCTGGTGGGTGGTGGTCCGCCCAGTTCAATTTCCCCCCTGTCCGATCGAGAACCAGTGCCCTTTCAAATCCGCAAAATTTTCTGCGGTAACAGGCGCCCATAAATGCGATCGCAGCGCCCAAAGGGAGCCGAGTTGTTGGTTATGGTCCCCTGTTCCTCCAAGCCGACTTCGCGGGTCAGCTACTTTTCCACTTTCGGGCCAAATCGCTACGCTATGTTTCATGGTTGCCTGTTACTTTAGAAAATTTTGCGGATTTGCCAGGGCCCCGTGATTTTCCTTGCTCTTATTTTTTTTTCTATTTTTTCTGGACTATTTATTTTTCTCTTTTCCCCATTTTTCTTTATTTCCTTGCCTTTTGTTTTTTACTTTATTTATATAATTTTTATAGTTTTTCATTTTTACAGTAATTATAAAAAATAGAAAAAAATAAAAGAATTCACAAATAAAATTTATATTTTTTTTCTATTTTTTAATACCACTACTGTTTTTAGTCAATCAGCTGAAATATAAAAATTATGGCATGAGGAAATTAAACACAATCGTTTTTCTCTTTATAGTAATTTTATTCTCAATTCAAAAACAATTTCCATAATGCTTAAAAATAGAAAGCGATGAAGAATTTTTAAAAAAATTAGACAATTCACTCTTCTGGCAGCGAATTCCTAGTTCTCACAGCTGTAAGCTTCTACGGGGAAAATTAACTGATGCTTTCTTCATATTTTATTACAATAAAGTATTATAATTTATATTCGTACTTTACAAAAAAATTGAAATGTGTTCAAATTCTTATAACATGAAAGATTAAAATCACTATATTAAATAAAGCGAAGCTCAATCTAGAAAAACACCTGTTCTAAGTCCAAGATTGAAGCCCTTAGGCCAGATGTTGTTTTCCGAACTAACAAAAAATATGGTAAGTATTTTAAATGATGCAGGGAATACCAGAGAACTACCTAAGAATTATAGATTTGACAGAAACCCCCTACCAGCGATATAATGACTGAAAAGCAATCATTGACTTAGGAAAACGGACGTTCTAAGTCGAAAATTCAAGCCTATTAGCCTATATAAATTTTCTGGGCTAGATAAAAATACAGAAATTATTTTCGATAATGCAGGGAACAGCCCAGAATTATATAAAGCCCTCTAACCAAATAGAATAGCCCTATCAGCGAAATCGCCACCGAAAAGCTGATTTCAACCTTGGAAAACAACATTTTAAGTCCAAAATTCAAGCCTATTAACCCTTTTTCCCAGGCTATAAAAAAAAATAATGAAATTATTTCAAATAATTCATAGAGAGAACAGCCTAAAATCATTATCGTGAATATTTTAGGAATTCAAACAAAATTCTTGGAAAATCACCGTAAAAATAAAATTTTCATTTAATTATTTTATTTTTATTTTTAAATGAAATAAATTTTTAAGGAACTTTTGAAATAAATAAATTATATTTTTTAACCATAAAGCCCCATTCAGATTTTGGAAAAAATTGTTCATTTTATTTCTGATTTTTTCAAGATATATAAATTGAGTGATTTCGACGACGTCGAAAATTGTAAAGGAAGAAACTATTAGAAAATAAAACAGAGAATATCGTAAAAAATTCTTTTATTTTTATCTACAGAAGAATATAAAATGGAAATTATCTAAATGGGAACGGTTTTATGTGCACTTTAAGCAAAACAAAAAAACAGTAGAAATGTAGGAAGAAGAAAAATAATAATACAGTGTTTTTATAATATTTACAGATATATGTTTATCACTTATCCCTCTATTCCCATTTACCACCTGAACAGGAATAAAACAGTTCCCGGGTTGTAATGAGAGGGACATCAATATTAATAACTACTATTACAAAATTCGCTATTGTTTTTAATTTGCAAATCTAGGTCCTCTTATTGTTTGCTTTTAATTTACTTGTTTATGTAATATTTGAATTGATTGTTTGACACCATCATTTTTACAAAAACATTTCTCTAATTTTAATTATCGGTTTATTCTTTAATATTGGCTGTGTTATAGACAATATATTAATATATTAATATTACGTAAGTATTAAATAAATTATGTAATACGATCTACTGTATAGGAAAAAGGCAAAGGATGGGCATGTTTTATTTTATTAAATTTCCATTATTTTCTATTTAAGGAACTTTTCTCGCTTGGCTCATCATTTTTCAGTTCTCTAAATACCCAGTTCCCTTGTCCATCGAATTCCAAAACATGAGTGTGAAATTTCCTATTGATATTTATTATTTTTTGAATATCTAAAATATTTAATACGTACCATAAAGTTGGTCGGTGAGTTATTGTTAAAAGGGTAATACCCATGTTTTTGGCTATTTCATATATCGAACTTTCTACATCGATCGAAACGGCACTTGTGCACTCATCAAGTAGAGCATATTTCGGTCTAAAAATATATATTATATTGTATATTCCATATATATAGTATATCTATCAACTATTAGGGCTTACTTGTGATAAAATAGTCTTGCAATCGCCATTCTTTGTTTTTCTCCTCCAGAAAGAATATCTTTCCAATCTCGAACAACATCAAAACTATCCCTAATTGAAATAAAATGAAAAATAAACACGTTTTTAAAAATTTCTTCTTAAATAAAAAAAGCATTCTTACCTAACTGCAATGTGTTCTAATGCTACCATTTTAAGTATCTCCCTTAATTGATTCTCGTTTATGTTTTTCTTAATCATATCATCTCTGGTATCCGGATAAATAATTTGATCACATAAACTTCCAATGGACATATATGGTCTCTGTGGTATGTAGAACATACATGGTTTACCTTCGACCGGACGTGGTATATGTAATTCACCGCCATATATAGGCCATAGGCCACTTAATATACGAAATAGGCTAGATTTCCCACAGCCATTTGGTCCAGTGATGAGTAAATGCATTCCCGGATTTATTTTAAGTGTTAGACTTGGTACTACTATATCACAGTTTGGTGTAACTACTGGTACGTTCCTCAATTGTATCGACATTTGTTTACTGTCCGTATAAATGAGTTTCCCCTTAGCCACAGGTTGACCATTAACAAATTCTAAGACTCCTGCTGTATTACGCGATTCGGCCACTGTAGTTTTACTATATATTCCATTTGAGGTTTCTTCAAATACTTCTAGCATACTGGCAACACGATGTGTGTATCCTGCTAGAGCTACTATTTCTTTATAAGAAGACATAAGACGTTCAATTGCATCCGCTCCCGAAATTAGCAAATTCCGGGCTGTTGTAAGATATTGAGTTCTTTCACTAACACTTGCGCTATCGCTTTCGTTGGCTGCTGAAATATTGTTTTATTAATTTTTAATTTAATATAAATGGATAATGATACCTTTTGCTCTTTTTGTCGTCAAGATAGGCAATGAAATCATCACCATACCAGTACCAGACCACACATATTTCATAAAAAATTGCTCAAGCATTACAAACCATAGTTTTTGTGAAAATATCGTATTCATTTGGCTAACTAAACGATTGTAGGCCTCTCGAAGCTGAATAAGTTCGACCTGTAATAAAATTATTAGCATATTAAATTGTATGATATACGCAATCCACATGTTTATAATAAGCTGACTCAATAATAAAACAAAAAACGTTAAACGATATATTGCTTTTATAATATGTATGCATATATATTACAAATATTTTCTTCAAGCCCTTTCGTTAGATGCCTATCCTTTTCAATTGGACAATTGTTAAACTATAGGTATAAGGATAAAAAATCTTTACGTACCTTATGTCCACCATAAAAAGCGATCTCTTCAGCATTTGTGATGATTCTAGAATGAATATGCCTGAGATATCCATACCTGTTTGCTTCCTCCGAAACTAACTGACCAAATTTCGGTGATACAACACGTAAGATATGCGCCGTTGTTGATATAACTATAAATGCTAATAAAGGACCTGCACACAAAAAAAAATTTAATAAACAAATTTTATAAATTTAATAAAAAAGTTTTATAGCTAAATTTTTCTTTTTTCACCTGAAACAATATTGGCTTTCATTTTTTGGGAAGATCTCATCAAAGCAAGAGCGATCAATAGAAGATCGAAGCAAGGTTTTGTCAAATGACTGTATAAGTGTGCTACAGTACTGGCAAATACTGATATGTCTTCCGTCAGTCTAGAATTTACTAAATTAAGTTAATTTTCAATGTCATACATTTTTATAATAAATCAACCTGTGATCAGCGTTTTCTATTCGCCCATCCAAATTCGATACACGATAGTAATTTTGGTTTTTAAAATACAGCCGATATGAGTGTTTTACAAGTCTTGTCCTATAAATTTAAAAATATTAAATATATGTGAACCTTTTGGAATAGATTACATCATGTATCTTTCAGAAAGGGACGTCGAACACTCCGTGCTTACGAAAGATACAATATTTTATGAATTCGAGATAAAAAATATCTAAAACTAGTTTTGCAAGTATTCTTTTACAGTTGGAAATGGAAATAATTAATTTTTGAATTGGTATACCTTCAGGCTGTCATATGAGTCCTATATCTTTTATCTTTCGTTTTGTTGATTGAGGAAAAGTTAAAGATACCTTGATTTTAATTTCTGAATTCTTTATTGAGTTTTTAATACAACGTTTATCAAATAGAACATCCCTTATGAAAGACATAGTACCTCAACATTCATACTCACCTAAATGCTAATGCTAATTTGTTCTCTAGGTACCTAATCATTGAATTAACAAATGTTGCTGGTATCGCGATACCAAACCACTTGAGTAACATTAAGGCGAAATTTCTGACATCCTTGCGAACGATGAATTTTACAATGGCACCCTCAAGGGCGGCAACATAAATACTTAAAAACGTTCTAGACACTAAACACACAGTGTGTACACCGAGTAGGCCTGTCTCATAGCATAATGGCCGTGGTATCATAATCTCAATTAATTTTTTAAGTTGTAATAAAAAATCCAAATTTAATCCCGGCTGGGATTTAACACGACGCGTTTTGGCTAATAACTTTTCAGCTTCAGCAATTTTCGTTTGAACATCATGGTTAATATTTGTCACCTTTTTGACGACACTGTTGTTGTTATCAATTTTAATATCATTGTTTGAATTATGATTTTTTTCGATACTACCATAGGCTGCATTTAAATGTTTCTTAAGAGTTGGATAACTTATTTTTAAGGTATATGCAAATATTGCAGCACCTACGATACCCTTGCTTAAAGCCTTTTTGGTATAGCCAAGCTCTTCGTACTTCCGTATAGTATCATCAAAAATTTTTGAAAGGACCGTCATCTTTCTGTTAGGTCAGGTTAAAAATACAGCCGATATTTTTTATTTTATATAGATTATTTTATTTTTGTTTTTATTTTTTAAATTTGTGGTACTGAAGGCACTTTAAGCATTCTTCATCACTATCTAGCTCCTTTTTGCTACTGTGACGACGTTAAGCAATTCTGAAACAAAAAACATTTTATAATATAACTTAATACACTTATAGATTTGGATTTATAACGTAGTATTAGATTTAGTACATAAGTTATTTTTTAAATATTTTATTATTTTCTATACCGACGCATATGATTACGTGTTTATAAATCTTTGATTCCTACATTCAATAAAATCTTTAAAGAACATAATTGCAAACTATTTAAAATTATAAATCCATCAGTTTTAAAAACAATTTCATCTTGTTTACGAGTATATTAATTTAATTTTCAATTTTATTTCAATAATGAAATCATACGTAAGTTAAGTATTAATTAATAATGAATAATACTGAATAGGTGTTTATTTTTGAGGTGGATGAGATATAATGTTATTTAATATATTTAATATTATTACCAAAAAATTTATAGGAAATGAGATGATGCTTAGATAGAAAATTACAAAATTTTAACTATATGAATGCTTTTATATATCGCTGAATATTTACATAGTTGAAAAAGTAAAATACCTCTATTCTAGACAAATTATTTCGTAATCATCCACATCGTTCTATATTTATGATATTAAATTCCAAATAAAATGCTATGTATAATTTATAATTATTCTATTTTAAATATAAAGGTATTAGATCAATAGAGTGCATTTTTAATTTCTAAATATGATCGCATTGTTAGCTGCTTAATCTTGCAACATAAAATTTTAACGTAAAAAAAACAGTAGTTTTTCTACTCCCATTACCAAATTTTCCTAAGACCGCTCACCTGAAATAATGGACGACGAAAAAAATGATAGCAGATTACAATTTTTGGGTAGTTAGGTCAGAAGAAAATGAAAATAAAAAAAAATGAAAGTTTGAACCACTCAATCATTTTAATTACATTTACGCCCCATGGATATGGGATCTACTTCTTGCTTATAATCCCCCTCACCTGGCCTTACCAGGGTTTAGTTTACAGCAACTGAACTTTCATAATGACGCATGAAAAAAGATCGCAGTACGTAGAAAATTGAGTGAAACATTTTGCAATATTATTGTAAGATGATTTTTCTACGACTTCACCAACAACAAGGAAATTTTAATCCATGGATTGCATATTTTTATTATAATAGCAAGGTGAAAATGAAAATAAGTAAATAAAATAAATAAAAAATAAAAATAGAGCAAAAACACTACTTTATGCGTACGATGATACATTGAGGTCATTGCTGGTATACTTTCGTGATCAAGACGTGATAGAAGCCGTGCACCGATCTCAAGTGTATCGCGTACGTAAAATCCGATTCAAATCCGAGAGCGGATTACACATATCATGGAAATCATTAGGTTAATCATAATTTGTAATTGACACCCACATCGCACCTGACGGTGACGTAATATTCAGACCAGTAAATTTAATTAATAGCAGCTTCTAAATAATAATTGAAAGTGTGCTCGTATGAATAACCACATATTTATTTAATACAAGTCAATTACACTCAACGATGATACTTTTGCTTTTATTTATTTAAATTAAACGATATCACGACTATGAAAATGCTGGTTGGATACTTTTCTTCTTCTACTATACTCAAAATTCGACTAAAAAATTAATTAACACATTAAATTTAGTCTAAGTAGGTAAAATCTACCCACTCTGGGTTTATGAAAAGCCCAATATTTTAATCGAACACTATAGCTATAATTCTTATCTTTTCGACATTAATTGTTTTTAAATATACGCAGAAGTTCTGAATAAAATAATGAAAAATTCGAAGGGCCAGGGCCGTGAAAATTACGTGGGGTTTGGGAAACCCCAGAGTCGGGTCTTAGGGTTGAATAACAAATAATTAAAAGATATATTTCAAAAACGTTTGCAATAATTTCAATTTTTTAAAGAAACATATACAAAGTAAAATACAGAAAACTTTTCATACGAGTTCTATTTTTTGAAATATTGCGATAAGAATAAAAATTGAATAATGATTATAAATTATAATAATTATTATTAATTAAATTAATTAAGCTAATTACCTTAAATAATTAAAGCAGAAGTCATGTTATCGTTTAAAAAATTGAATGGTGCACTTGGTCATTGGTGTTATTTTTTCTTTTCTAGACAATAGGAAATAGATCAATAAACTGGAAAAATTAAATTATATCAAATCTTGAGAAAATAAGCATTTTTTACGAATCTGACCAATAGTTATTACCTTACCTTTTTTTCTAATTCATTCCGAATATACCAAAAACGAAAAATAATTTAATTTTTCATTTTCCTAGTGTAGATTTTATTTTCATTGGTGTTTTTTTCACTTTGTTTTGATAGCACACGATATCGCAATTGCATATTCCGCCGTCACCGCCCCACTAACGACCCACTTGAATCTACACCAGGTATGTGTATCTACCTGTCGGTATATTAATTAATCGAAACCAAAACAGTAATTCCGTATTATGGTATGTCTTGAAGGAGAATTTTACGCGATCTGCAAGACTACACCACGGGCGGACGATGCGATATATGAGCAGGATGTTATGTAACATACCTGCCATGGTACAGAACCCCCGTGCTTTTGCATAGTGTACGTAGATATACATAAATCAAGAGCATTTGAATTTTGATATTAATGTGAAAACTTACACGTGCACTTACATGTTTTTTTTAATTTTTTTAAATTTTCCATGAATTGTTGTAAAATTTATTCAGTCCTAATTAAAAACAAAATAAATAAAACGAGTACGTAAAAATTGATTGATCAGATTTTATTATTTTTAATAATGTAAGTTATTTGTAATAAAATAGTAAACTTTGATAAATGAAGGATAAGATTTAAGAACCTAATTTAAAATTTAATTGATTAATTTAATTAAAATTGATATTGTTAAATACAGGACTACAAGACCTTTTTAAATATATATATAAATTTTTGTTTAATTTAAGACTATTGCTGTTGTTGATATAAGCTACTGCCATTTAATTCAAAAATAGATGTAATTTCGCGTTAAAATTTCTAATGTACATTTTAAGTTGATCTAGAACCTATGAAATTTTAAAATACCGATTTTTATTAACATCGTGAAATCACATAGGCTAATAAAAGCAAATCTCTTGCTAAATGTTGTAGCCGAGATGATATGTTATAAAATCAAACAGGGCTAAAATTGAATCGGTGGTAAAGCAACATACGAACAGACAAAGAATGCTTGTTTTAAATAAAAAAATTGCTTTATTTTTCATGTTTTGTCTGTTAAGTGGACTTTTTAATGTATCCCAAAGATATATAAAAATAATTATAACAATAGTCGAGTAAAAGGGTACTAAATACTAACGTTATATGTAACCGTGGTAATCGGGGTCTAGAGCACAATGGCAACATACATCGCATACCATTCTGCATAAAATTTGCTTAAAAATCTCGTTCTTTCACGTTTTATGGTCTGTTTCTTCTCAACATCTTATTTATTTATTTTGTTTCAAGTTCTTTCCCTTTCGTCTGGTGTCAGTTTCACCTGAAGCTTTTTTATGATGTACCTCACCATTGTAAGGTGATAATTCACATCGTTGCACTGCTGAATGGATGTGCACGAATTGAACGTCTTATACTACATTTTTTTTTCTTAAACACATGTTTTTCTGACTAAGAAGATAATGATGGGTTGCGACGGGGAAAGGGTTGATGAAGAAACCACACTGTGATGATTGATGCGTGCAATGTTTCAAGAGATGATTTACAAAGCTAGAATTTGTTAATCTCTTTGAAGATTAACGTGTAGTGTATGTTGTAAGATAATAAAAAGGGGCACAATTTACTTTTACGTCAAAACTAGCTTTTGTCTAATACTTCACAGACAATTTTTAGATTTCGTAAGAAAATAACTTTTTATAAAAGATAATTTATTTATGAAATAGTAATCATTAATAGATTCAGATTTTTGATTCGGTATATCGAATCAAGATTACTTTATCTTGATAAAGTATAATGTATCCTAAAACAGAAATAAAATTCAATAATTATTTTACTAAATTGTTTAAGAAATTGCTACATGTCTCAGCGCAATACTAAAACCAATTACGATAAGTATATATAGGTGAATGTGCTCTTAATAAACCCTCTAACACAAGGAATAACTGACTCGAAATTGGAGCATTACTTTTTGTCTACTATTTCTCTAGACAATAAAAACTTTATCGCGCATCCGCAATAAAATAGATAAATAAATATTCCATCTGTTTATAAATTCGACGAAAATTTCCATATATATCTTCATTCATATTGAGATACTCGCCTCGTGTCAATATTACTGTTTTAAGAGCACCATTCCATTGACCACGGGTCATCTGTCCTACTGAACTAGACGGATTTTGTTTTTCTTATATTTATAAATAATGTTGCATTAAATTAGAAAGAGAGAAATTTTCCATTCCATTCTAAATAAAAGAAAATTGCACACCTGAAGAGTTTCGAAGTTTACAGTATAGGCCTTTTATGACCTTACAGAACAATACTTCCGCATATATCTTTAGACTTTAGACTTTTAAGAATCTTAGTAAGGGCCCATAAATAAAGTTGTAGTTATAAATGAAATTAAAAAAATGAAAAAGCAACTACTTTTTTACCATATTTTCCTACTAAGGTCACCGTTTCTTATTAATTCACCAGTTGCTATTAAGGTCTTCAACGGTCAGCATCAATTAGCAGAGCAATGCACGGAAAAAAATTATTCATAATATCGATAGTCATAGAAAGGTTATCAACATTTTACTGTGACCAAAGAAGTGTAGAAGATTCGAAACGATGATACTTTGTCCGATCTCCTTGAAAATTTATTTTCTAATATGCGATCGCAGGAGTTCAAGAGACCCCAAATGGCCAACACGTTGTCACGGCTAAAGTGTTGAGCGATTTTCTGAATTTTAATTTCATATGACCTAGACATTGAACATTTTTTAATATTGGCAGTGTGCCTCAGTTTTCTTTTTATCCGAGAAAATCATAAATATTATTTTGGAAAAAAAAACATAATGAAAAAATTATGAATCAATAACCCTTTATCTCATTGTGATATTCATAAATTCAATTTGCGTATTCCCTGAATGATATGAAAAAATTATATCAAGTATAGTAGGAGCTAAGAATCTGATCCACAGGTCTGTTAACCTTCTGGCGATATTAAGCTGCTATAAATGAATCAAAATCAAGGGCTGCAAGCCCAGATCTTTATGCTGTGACTTTTACGACGACTTCATTAATCACATTTCGTAACATGGAGCCAAACTCGGTCATAAGACCCTACCGAGTAGCCAATTCCATAAAATAAAGAAAAATTTTCCATGTTCATTGCATCTTCCTTTTAGACTTTTTTTTTATTTACGTTTTGGTCGGATAGTGTGGTGATAATTATAAATTAAATCATAATTTTCAGGTCTTATTGGACCTACTTTTTAAGAAAATTATACTCTTCCAAGAGAGTTATACATTCATTAATTTCTTATTTTAATTTTGTATTTTAATATAATATATGATAATATTTGAAATGTATAAAAAAGTCAAAATTCAAATAAAAATAAAAATGTAAATGTTATTCTTAATATAAAAATTTTAAAATACCTAATTTTTGAACTCGGTTAATTATCCATTCATATAAAAAAATCAACAAGCAAGTGTTTAAAGTTTGAATTGAACAACCTACAAATTTTCTTAATCTTAATAAGTTTACAAAAAACATCCTTGTCTAAAATCTGGAAATTTCGTAATAAAAAAAAGGTATAAAAACTCTAAAAACAAAGAAAATTTCAACATAAATTCCAAGAAAATATTTCGAAGTAATTACACCAAAAAATTGGTTTTTCTTTGCCGTCTAGAATCAAACAAATTTTCATCATATTAAATGCAAACAGAAAAACACAGAACTGAAATGAACAAGATTTTGTGTTGCAATCGTAAAATTGTTCCCATTAAAAAATAAAAGCCCAGAAGACCTTCAATTGACTGAGGCTTTTAGAGAAAAAAACAATTCTTGTAAGCAACTCACCCATGTGGTCCGCCACATGTGAGTAAAATTAAAAAAAAGAAAAACTGGAAATAATCACACGAAAATTTGGCACGCAACAAAGAAAAATAAAATTTTTAAAAATCGTACATCATGAGAGCGCTACGAAACAGATGAAAAGCACGACAGGTACAAATGAAGAATTCTGTGAACGCAGTGACCCCTTTTTATGTTGTCCATACGTTAAACGAAAAAAATATATAAATCGAATGACCTCGCATACATAAAGTAAAAATTACGTAAGATTTTTGCTCTTTTTTTCTCAATTTTGGCTTGGGTCTTAGTGTATATATTTCTTATACTATTTTTCACCTCTTGTCGTTCTCTAATCACACATTAACCTTAAACTTTTACGCACGTTTTACCTACAGGGTCTTAAATCTGTGAACAAAACTTAAGAAATGGAAAGTAAAAGATAAAAACAAATACACGACATTACTCAGGTAATGAAGTAATTTTTATAAATACGATAATAATGATGGATAAAAATAAATTCTAAGGAAATATTTTGTATGTTTTTTTTTTCTAATTTTGTAATTCGATATATTTGAAGGAACTTGAATAATAATTCAACGCGTGAGTATTGTCCTGGCCTAGCAAACGAGGAATCATGGGTTCAATTCCCGGTCGATGCATAAGCTGCCTCTTTTAATTCCCAGAATAGTAAAAGGAAGTTTAAAATTTTTTTATTAATTCATTCATGTTTACCATCTTATTTTAATCATAACTAAATTTTATAAAGGGAATAAATGCAAACAAAAACTCTCTACAACTTTTTCCATCAAACTTCTGAAGCTACATGTATTTATTTTTTTCTTGTTTAAAAATATATTTAAACTTCACGTTATCTGGACCAAAGACACTTATAAATATAAAAACAAATTCAATTTTCCAAATTTTTATTCGAATCAATAAAAAGCATGAAATGTTTTATGAGTAAAGAATGAAAATATGCTAAAATGAGCATAACTTCAATTGATTAAAAATAAATTAAAATACTAAGTAAAATGATAACAACTAAAGATGAAAGCAAAAGAATATCAAATGTTAAAAAGTTTATCAATTGGCGACAATTTTGATAACACATAAAAGCGAGTGTTTCAAAGTTTGTAGTTCAAGTGGTTTTTGTTTGTTTTCGTTTTCTTTAATGATGAAAATAAGGGATTAACTCCAATTACACAAGAATAAAGACAATAAAATATGAAGAGCTTTGAAAACAAATAAATTCAAGTGATTATTTGTTGTTCTTAAGCCAGAGATTTATAAAACATTCTAGTGTAATATAGACCTTTGATAGACAATTAGATGCGAGGAATTAGCAAGCATAAGTAGCAATAAAATGTATTATAAAATTCCATAAATTTAATAGATAAAGCAAGATATATGTTGTTGTTATGCTATATTGTACAATTTTACAGTATTTCATCTAATTCTACATCTAATAAATCTGACATATTTTGAAAATATCTTTCTGAGAATAAAAATTTTTAAAGGAAATATAATTTCCTAAAATCAAAGGATCAAAATCAATGATTTCAAAAATTCAAACATTGAATTTTATAGATATTTAGAAAATGTTTAATTTTCGATAGCAAATTCGAAATTCTGTATTTCGAAGAAAATTCGAACTTTAAAGATTATTCCCATTTGATAAATTCTTTTGCCATTATGTCAAATTTAATTAAAATATTAATTAACAATGCAATAAGTTTAATTTGCACTTAAAATATATTGCATTCGAATTTATTTCTCAATGTTGTTTACTATATACGGACATACCAAATAACTTTTTATAAGGGGTAGATTAATCCATAAAACAATTGACGGAAATATATTTAAACATTCAATAGACATACACTCGTAATTAATATATATTCCACAGATTTGAAAATTTAAAAAATGAGGAAGAAAAGAAACTAAATAAAACAGAGAGAAATAAAACCAACAAAGATCAAAACATCAGAGCGCACTTAATGTAAAAATTGTTGGAATTCATAGACAAACAAACCGCCACGCGTCTAGACAAACCGACAAAATTAATCTAAGTGAGATTGTGTCACTATTACTTTTCGCTGGTAACCGTCGAACCAAACTGGACTGAAGTCAACTACGAAAACAATTCAAAACGATCAAGAGACCCCAAAAACACAATTCAAAATAAAATAATAAGAAAAAAGAAATGAGTTCGTACAAAAAACCAATACCTTCTACTTCTAAACCGTCTAACAACCGGTATCAGGTAAACTAACGTCCTCAAGCTACGATAAAAAGAACTGAGAAAAAAACACGAAATAATGATACAACCGCGTCTTTTCTTCAACATTTGATTAAGAAGAAGAAGACCTATAAGAAAATTTTAATTTCTCACGGAAGTGTAACCGACGACAAAGACGAAGCTTACGACGCCAGACAGTGATAACGACCATCGGCACTAGACTGCGCACTATAAGTAGCGGTTGTTATTGTTGAATCTTAAATCTTATTGCACTAGTCCCTCTAGCGTCTTACTGGCTTTACTTGCCTGGTATAGGTTGCTTCTACAGCTTAGGTGATAAACCCCCGGCAGCATACCTAAAAAGGTGCTCGAGCAGTTTACTCTAGTCTCGCATTGCTTATTGGGGGGCTTTCATGCGTTGTTTGACCCCACTGGAGCTGACCTGATAGTTAGTCAGCTTAAAAGATCATTATTATATCGTCATAGTAAGATCTCATAGATTAATAGTTGAAAGAAACAAAAACATGATGAAGGTTGACGAAGGTTGACGACATAAAAGCCTTTAGAAGTATTTGGACAGTTTCGGGAAGAGGTTGCAGAATTTCTAACGAAATTACCACCTGATCTTACTTGCCTTGATAATTCTAGTTATGACCAAATGTTCTTCTTTGGAATTAAAATAAATTTGTGGTATGTAACCTGCTTTTTAATGCATTTAATATTACTACGTTTTATTTTTATTTATTTTTTTTTCTAATTTCACTTTGCCACTTTGAGGAAGGACCTTCAATTTAAATTTTTTATAAAAGGCCTACCACCAGCGAGCAATGACAGCTTCATAAAGTTGTCTATCGTTCAAGGAATGTGATATTCTACTTCCTCCTTAATCATACTCAATATTTTTTAAAAAACAAAGTTTTTTTTCTGTCTTATTACTGAGAGAATTTTTGAATACAGAGAACATGACGATAGTCAAAGTTACCATCTAAAACTATCCTATGGATATTCAATTAAAGTTGTTTGGAATTGAAAAACAACCGATCAAAATCATGATATACCATAATCCGTAGGTACAAAGACTATAATATTATGAGTTTAAGGATGGATGGTACAGGCTGTAATGAGCAGTAATTATGTAATCATACCCGTGTACAGAAATTTTTAAATCGAAATCGACTTAGCGGAACCATCAAACAGGTTAATTCTCCTAACTTTTTACATATGTAAAAAGTTCAGCCGCTTGCAATTTCCCATAGAATATTAAAAAATATCACTTAATTATTACTTTAATTGTGTCCAATTGTATCCCTATTATATTTTTACTGAACAAAAAATAAATAAAAATAAAACAGAAAAATATGTGACTGGTTGATATTATTTATCACTTATCAATGACGCAATAATATTCTTTTATTACTTCCAGGAACTGGGTAAAAGAGCAAAAACAAAATATTAAAATGTATTCTATTTTTTTATTTGTTGCCACAACATTGAGCAGTCACAAAGTAGATGCATGTGCCGCAAAAAGAACACCGTCATCACTGGGACAAAGTTCTACTATATCGGATACAGAACATGTTTTTGTTTTCGAACTTTATACTCAGGCGCACATCGGTTTGAAGTCATTATACGATAGTTGCTAGTTCGTTATTACTAATACTGACTTTTTTTGTCATTGATATTTTTGTATAATTTAAATTTAATTTATATTTTAAAAATTCTTCTAAATAAGTCTCCTAAAACTTGTTAAAAACGTTGATTTATTTTATTATCTAGAAATACAAATTTTTGCAAATGAAATCAACTTAATTGTATTGATAAGTTTATAATTTTCTGGATGGCTTGTTTAAGTTAGCTTTTAGTTGTAATAGTATAGAATCTGCCAATCCAACTTTAATCATTTTCGTAGATAGAGGCATTGCTAAAATATAATCTAAAATTTATTGCATGCTTATCAAGTAGCAAGTTTGTCAGTTTGTTACTTTATCATATAAAAACAACCGTAAGTTAGTTCATAGTTCAAAATGTAATATAATTTCTTTTAATTTATTTACTACTCCACTTATCTGTTTGTTTCAAAATTATTTCTTACGTAAATTTCTTCATTTGGTAGCTTACAGATTAACTTAAAGTAAAAACTGCATAGTATCTAAGACATTGTAAAAGTTTATAGTCACTTTTTTTAAATCAGAAAATTTTTAGATTGTTACATTTTCAGTTTTGTTTACTTACCACTGAAGATATTGATAGTTTTTTAATATAGCAATAATAATTTATTAATATATTTTATTTTAAAAAATATCTCCTTACGCAAAATTTATTTTTTATTAATGGCTCTTCACTTAATGAAAAAACTAGTTGAAATTTAGGTGTAAAAGCTAGCATATGATTTCTAGGTGATTTATATATATATATATTTTTATAATAAATTTAACAGACTGAACTTATAAAGACTTATGAGTCGATAATCCAATCCGTACTCTCAGTATTTTACTAATGAAAGTACCTTGACATAGACTTCCGGGTCGTAACCGGAATTTTACAGGTAATTTTACATGAAAACCTGAAGGTGTAATAAAACGTTAACAGTAATGAGGTGGTAGCTCTTATCTAGTTTCTTGTACTATTAAATTTGTTCAGACCGGAAACTGTTAATACTACCTTTAAAAGTTGTATAATTTATGATCCGTTAGAGTTTCTACAAGTAATATTCAATCAATAGTCTATTTAAATAATAGTAATTTAATAGTTGGCATTCGAGTTTAATAAGCATTCGAAATACGAAAAAATAATTCTAGAATTTTATGAAAATACCAATAGAAAATAAACCAAAAGTGGAGAAAAAATTTGAAAGTACGAAACACTGGATTCGAGTTAAATTCACAATTAAATGGTTTTTATATAATGCTTTTCTTTTCTATATATATATGAGTATATATATATATAAAATTTATTTACGTATTTTTAACACATTTATTCCGATGAATCGTAAATGCTATTTAAACCGGCTTCAAAAAAGATACTCTCGATTCCATCAGACTTTTTCTTGTTTTTCATATACAAATTATGTTTTTTTTAAAGCATGAAAATAAGTTGTTCGTGCAAAACCACTGTTAAGTTTTTTTTCTAGATAATTTAATTGAAAGCTAAAAAATAACAAGAAATAATTAAATACCGGTTGTCTAGACATATGACGATAAATGTTAAATTTCGTTGCTGTTCCCACAGAAACAAATTAAATAATTTCTTTTTAATCAACTTACTTAAAATTCACTTATTACAAAGTATCGGAATTAGGAAAATTTACATCTAATTTTTTAATTATTCAAATTTTATTTAGAGAAGTTGATGATGAAATTTAACTCAATTTTAATTCAACGTAATCTAATTATGTTAAAAGTAATTTTGCTTAGCTTTTGAATTAAATTTGTTGCTAATTTTTATGAATTAAAACTGGAAAATTTTTAAACCAAAATAGAAAATTTAACAGAAAAACTTAAGGCAGAAGCATATCTGATAAAAAAACAACAACCAACAGATTTATGTGAGTAAAAATAAACGTGTTTATAAATCAACTCCAACTGATGATGCACGTGGTTTAAATACCCTAATGAATTAACACAAGAAAAAACCATAACGAACTTTTCCATAGATTTATTTATTTAGTTATTTATTTTTTGTGATTATTATCTACAAATGGGTAAAGAAAGATTGTAAAAATAAACAGATTACCTTAGAAAATAAAAAAAATCACAGAGTTTGTAGGAAAAAGATCAAAAAAATCCTGTTGATGTTGTCACAAGTCGTTGTTACCAAACCATTAAAATTATTTTTAATATTTATATTAAAACTCGTTTCCAATATAATATTTTCGATTTTTTAACCACATACACCGATGTCGGTGATTTTCTATCAAGCTATAGGAAAACAGATGGAAAAACACTGAAATATCACTGACAACAGTTCTCGAAATGCTTTGTTTCCCCGCCATATACACTTTTATCAAATCGATAATAAAAAGGCAACAGAACATGAATTCATGTTGTTCTTTTCCTCAAACTGAATTCTTTAGCCCATTAAAAGCATCAATATGTATTACATACTTCTCACAAATATAACAACTTCGAAAAAAAATTGCAATTGAGGAGGATCAATAATAAAAATCTCTTTGGCAAATTCCGTGAGAGTAATTGGGTGGTGTAGAACACCCACTGAAACTAGCGAATCTAAATTCCCGATTATAGATTTTTCTTAAGATGATTCACCAAGCTTTCAATATTCAGTACTCTCGGTAATTTGTAAATTTACACGCTACCACGGATAAATAGACGAATATATATTCGCGTATGCACAGGCAGTTGTGTACCGGACAACATGGCCCCTACGCCATCACCACAAATTGCTCCCAACTGCCTCAGATCTTCTGATTCATCCGATTTATACTTGGAAACGTGAGAATAAATGATAGCCCAGGGACAGTCATGATGTAAACTACAAGCAAGAGCCCGGACAATTTCAAAGCTACAGATTCCAAGCTTACACTACCTAAACCTTAACCACTATTTAACAACTACGATTAAAATTGCGTACATCATATAAATAAATAATTCAATAGCAAAAGAAACAAATGGACATGAACAAATCAACACTACATATTCGAAATCAATAGAGTCTATGAGAAAATCAATAGGAATTTAAAATAAATCAATAATAATATTTAAGAAACTAATAAAACTGTCAAAAGATCAATAGAATATTAAAATACATTAAATAATTTAATAAATACACTTCGAAGATCACCATAGGTTCTAATGTTTGCTGCTATTAGTGCAGATGGACGAAAGTTGTCTGCGACTAGGCTAAAGCTTAAGCGAATGAATGGTAGAGGGCCAGCCAAGCTGGGCTTTGTGATGCTTTCGAGAGAAACTTAAGCCTTGAACGCGGGCTTAGTATTTCCACTGATGACGGGAAATCGAGGACAAAAGAAAAAAATATTTCTGAGGCAACTTAGTTTCTATTTTAAGATGCGCGACAATTTGCGTCCCCTACCGAACCCCTGCTCCTGGGACAACCAAAACGCGAATGGGGCTCGAAGCCCAAAGCCGCTGACTTTTGTTATTTCCTCTCTGCTCTCTAGAGGGCCAGCCAGGCTAGGCTTTGTAAGGCTTTCGAGAGAAACTTAAGCCTTGAACGCGGGCTTAGTATTTCCCGTGATAACGGGAAATCGAGGACAAAGGAAAAGAATATTTCTGAAGCAACTTAGCTTCTACTTTAAGATGCACGACAATTTGCGTCCCCTACCGACTTCCTGCTCATCGAACAACCAAAACGCGAATGGGGCTCGAAGCCCAAAGCCGCCGACTTTTGTTATTTCCTCTCTGCTCTCATGCGCATGCAGCGCCCCAAGCGGCGAATTCTTACAAACGGTGTAAAAGCTGTATATAAAAAAGATTACGTTATCATGAAAAACATACTTTGCAAACGCTCTTCCCTTACAATTGAGAGACTTTAAAGGTTTACAATTCTTAACAGCGATGGAAAATTGACTTAAGCAAAATCCCTGCTTTAGATGCGTTTGCAAAAAATTGCCTCTCTGTTCTATTTTCTATCCTAGTCAGCGAATTTCCGTAGGCGAAAGCAAGGAACGTTAATAAAAAATTCTTGGAAAAAAAATGTTTAGAACCTGCCTTAATTTTACTCGATAATATGTGCTACTCTTAGTTTGCACATAGTAGCTAAGCATAAATATCTGTTTATGCTTCATATTGAAAATGTGTTATAAGACCCCTTTACCATATCAAGGCAGAGCACGCTGAAAGCTCTAAGTATTCGATGACACAAGCTTTGGAAAATATTTATTACAAATTTATTAATCTACAAAACTTATTTCCTCCTGGTTACCAATAGCAAACTTATTATTCTGAACTCTGCAAAATATATTTGGAAATAAGGCAAGGGGAAAGAGCATAGGCACTAAGTAGAACTAAGTGGAAAGGACTAGAAGCTACTTATTAACAAAGCTTGAAATGGTCCTCAAAATTCTAGTAAGAAAAAGACTATAAGTCGTCCATAGACAAAATTTGAAATCGTCCTGAAATACAGCCTATACTTCGACGTGGAAACGGATAGGAAAATTCACCTGGTTTATTTGAGACCGAGGGCAAAGGAATGTTATTCTCGCTGGGAATTGTTTAAATTACTCGAAATAATAATTAATTAATTTAAGAAAAAAAATTGTGCGTGTTTAAAATACTACCCTCATGATTTCCTCCCACTACCACCTACAAGATTACTATTCAGCTTTCTGACAACCATCGGTACACCCTCAAGTATTAGACTGCTTAAAACACAATGCGCAGGACAACGCCGACAGTTACAAGGCATGATAGAATAAATATAAAATATCCTTAATTCATCGTGCACCCAGAATACACCCCTAAAACCAAGAAAAGTAAAACAGCTTCTTTCTAACACACAGGAAAATCCCAACAGATACGTCGTCGTCCTTAATTGTCCACCATTTGCACTTTTCTTTTGAGGGTTGATATAGTGGTCGCGAGAAAAATAATAGATATCTGCAATCACTCTATTTACTTCCTCCAAAAAAATAATAATAATACAAAGAATGAGTTCCATGGAAGTAAGGGAACAGAAAGTACATATTTTTTCATAGCGATAAATAGCAATATGCTGTGGCGAATTTAAAGTGAATGAAGAGAATCCTTTTACGAAAAAGCAAGGTGAAAAGTATAGTGAAATTGTTTATTTTTATCATCTATGTATGCTATCACCCAAAGAACAGTGACCGAAATTAGTGTAAATTTCCTGAAGGCATTCTTATTTGCATGCTAAAAGTGCTAAAAAGCAACATTGTACAATCCATGAGGGTAAACATGCAGAGAATATGTTCCTCTTCTAAAGGACGGTTTTGAGGTAATAAGAGGACTAGTCCCTTCAAATTTTGGACATAAATTCTATTGTTGCAGTTCTTGGTTTAAAGTTATTTTTTTTTAAATAGCGCGTTTGTAATTCTTATTTTTACAACGGTTGCCATTATATTCACTTTCTTAACATTTTTCTTTGTATATCTGTTCAACAATGCTTTCTAACTAAATTTACAAAAATAAAAGTGATTAAATATCTTTCATATTTAATTTCTAATACAACTGTAATGCAAATAAGGGAATATTACATGATTTATGCAAGCTATAGATGTGAACTGTTTTAAACCATAATTCTCAAGGGAAATGAAAAGAAATTTTTTCTTCGTCTAAGTCTTACGCGCTATAGCTTTGTTAAATATCGCTAGTGAATGCATTTATTAAAATACTATTTTAGATTTCGCGATGAATTTGAATTTAAGCTTTAGTTGTGAGATATAATATAGAAGCATTTTCCTATTTCTATTGCTTTATTATAAGCCTATTTATTTGAACAAGCATATAGGAAATTATTAAATCAATATCTTGATTTTAGGTAGTTTTATCAGTTAATCAACATATCGTCATAATCTGGTAGAAAACAAAACATTTATTTGGCCAAAATGGTAAATTGTTCATATTAATAAAAAGTAAATTAAACAAATAATAAATCTATTCATTGCAGACAATAAGGTCGCAAATATAATAAATAAAATATATTCGAAAGAAAAATATTTATCATAAATAAGTAAACATTTCTGAGTGTCTGGAACAATCATATCGAATATAAAAATAACCGGGGAAGTTTTAAAATCAGATGAATACGAGTTTAAAAATGGACAAGTTATTTTTACAAAGGCCACGAAAACATTACTAAAATTTATTGAGAACGGAAATTTGAAGCATATAAAAATATTACTAGAATTTTTAAAACGTTCACTTATTCAAACAAACAAAAAAAAAAAAAGAAATATCTGAACAAAATGTTATACCCGAAAGTACCACGTAAATCACTTGCTTTGTTGCTAACTTGTTTGATACTAACTCTAGCTGCTGTTGGCGTGATGTTAATTATATATTTCTTTAACACAAATAATGCAGTATTTGTACGTCCTTTATTAAAAAAAATATATACAGAGAATGTATCCCAACATCATCAACAAAAAATTCATCAGGATCAGCAATATGCCATTCGAAAACAGCAAAATAGACAGCAACAATACGAGCATCAAGTTATTTCAAGGAATGAAAAGGATATTGGAGACACAATTTATGAGCCTTATGGTAATTTTGATATACACAGGGAGCAATTGAAATACCCTGTAAAAGACAAAAAATTATACAAAAATAATCCTCAAGAGTACCAAACAGGGATTCGTACATCTGATGAGTTTACAGACACAATATATATTGACGATTACGATCGATTAACTGAGAAGATAGAATCAGATAGTGCTAATAGCAATTCTGCTTTTAAAAATACAGCAAATGATGATTTAATGGGTGTTAATGGCATAGATTACTTCGAAACCATAATCTTAGATCATAATTCTAAGAATGTGGGAGGATCTATAAGAGGGGTTGAAAAATCTTTACCAAAAGTTAAAAATGAACTAACCCGCGAAGAGAAGGAATTGTTAATATTTGCAAAAGGATTTGATCAACAATCGAATAAGCTTAATAAAGCTAAAGGAGAGAAATACCAGAACGGTGAAATCTTTAAAGAAATAATTACTAATGTTGATGATGAATCGTTTGATAATGAAACGATTGGAAGCGGTAGTGGAGACTTTATTGATGATACCGAAGTCGATGTTGGGAAACAAGTAAACCAACAAATGCAACAATTAAAAAGACATGGGGACAGAATAAGAAAGCACTTTAGTGCCATAACAAGGACTAATCCTCGTAAACAAAAAATTAAATTGTTTAATCTACAAAAGAATGAAAACCTTTACAGTGTTAGTAGAGAAATTGTATCGAATTTATCAACTACATCAACATACAAATCATCTATTAGAGCATCATCTGGTCTTATTAAGGAATCTGCAACATCGACAATATCTCCTATATCAAATATTCCATTAATGATATCACTACGACCAACAACATCTTTTTCTTCGGTATCTTCTCTATCAGCATCAATAAAAACAGAATCCCGAAAAAATCGTATAAATATATTAGATAAAAAACCGCCACAATCAATATTATCACCATCATCATCATCATCATCAATGTCGTCCTTATCGGGCTTGATTAGTAATAAGAAATGGATGCCACCATCGGTGGTTTCAAGCCCCGAAGTAGTTACCCCAATAAGTAATCAATCAGCGGAATCAGTACGAGCTATCGATGAGCATCAAAACGGAGCATGGTTAGAAACCAGAGCAAGGCGTATCATGGGTAACGTAAAAAAGAGTGAAGAAAGATCAAGACAATTGTTACTTTGCGAAGAGGCTGGTGGTGGAGAGCTTTGTCGAATGCTTTTTAAAGGACATATTAACGAGTAGAGATATGGTGTTATATATCATCTATTTCAATTTTTGTTGAAGTTGTCTCGTTTAATGCTGAAATTTTATTTTATGTATATTTAGGTACGGGTAAGATTCTTTCTCAAGAATTCATTTAGTTCTCGAAACATTGTTTGTTTTTAAGCTAATACCGACAAAAGAAAATAAAAAAAAACAAAGGAATTCCCTAAATGTACCCACATAAATACGAATGCAATGACGATAGAAAAACTACTCTGTTTAATTTAGGGTGGGTAGTGGAACAAGAGAAAAAGCTTCTATACAAGTATAGGCAACAAATTTCTTAGTAAGGAATTATTACAGCCTGCTTAGAATGCAATGTTAGGAAAATAAATTTGTAAAAATTTAAAAAAATTGTGAACTTCTACAACAAGTTGGATAAAATAAATACATACAATAGTTTTTTTATAATAGTAAATAGCATATTAAACTAGAAAACGGAACGAAAAAAATATTGGGTATACTATTGATAATGTGAAAAGTAAATAACAAGTAAGAAAAAAAAAATTCAAAATAAAGGGACAACTACGTAAATAGATTAGCGAAATACCTCTTTTTCACACATAAGGTGCATATATATGCATAGTAAGTGATTAAATTGTATAACATCTAATTAAAAGGTAAATAGGAAAGGCAAACATATTTAAAAAGGAAGTGTAAGACAAATTGAAACATAAAAAAAGATTTATCAGGAAGCGTAGTTTGAAGGAAGACACAAAGGAATGTAAAGCATTTGCATAGCGTCCATGGCATCAACAATGTTAGCTATTAAAAGACAATGGCATACCATTAAAGAGGCTATTACAAACAAACAGGATAATAATTGTAAATTTTATTTCATTTGTTTCCTTTTAATAAATTTATTACACCGGGTGAGATTTTTATTGGGTGGGTATTATTTACAATAAACGAATACTCCTCACAATCAATATGCATTAAGTTAATTCTAATTACAACCAAAAAAAAACACACATTTTAAAAGATCAGATTTTCCTTATCTAGCAATAATCTGCGAATCTTATGTATTGATTTAACAGTTGTAAGGTTAAAAGCAATTTACAGTAAAAACCTATAAAATGCATTGTTCATTTTTATTATAAATAAATTGGATATAAAAAATTTATTCATTAATCGATTTGAAATCGAAGTGAAATCGTTTCAAAGAAGAAAAAAATAGTTCTTTAAAACAAAATAAGCCAATTTTAAGAGTTAAGTTCTATCTATGTTTTGTTCTATAAATTATATTTCTTCAAATTATATTTTTATGAACAGTAATTATTAAATTAAATGCACGTGCATTATATTTAATATTTTATGATTTATATAATAATTAATAGGCCCTACAAAGTGTATAAATACGCGAAGAAATAAAAATCAATGGTGATAATAAAGCCAATCAAAGTTGCACTCAGCAAGTACGTTTGGCTGAATTACACATTCGAAACGCGAAGCTATTACCTTAGTATACGTACACCTTTTGATAATTTAGTATAAAAGGAAAAGCTAAAAAAGATAAATATAAAGAAAGCGGGGAAAGTGCCCTTGAAGATGTACATGGTACATGTTATATGCTTTCTGACACTCAGCTGCCTCTGGAGGCGAATTGAATCTGTACTTATGCTTCCTACTGGGCATCGGACCTGCACTGTTATAATAGAGATGATTTCTCAGGTATATATCGAGGATTATAGCATTATTATTTATTGAAAACATGCAGATTAGTTCAATAATTTTTAGTAACACCGTTGCAGAGGGTCTCTTTGTGAAAGAATTGTCTTGGATTATCTCATTATTGAAAATAGTTTTCCTATTAATTAAAATTCCTCTTCTATTAACAGAGTTTGTAAATGCTTATAAGCGCTTCCATTGAAGAGCGAATATTTAAGACTAGGGAAACATGATGCATAGCTAATAAACAATAACTTTTACCTCTGCAAAGCAATAAAAGTCGAGTCTAAGTTTTTTTCTACAAAAACATTTACTATACCGCGAAAACTCTTTAATTCAGACAGAAATTATTACATAATTTTAATCTAACTAAATTACATAGGACAGTAGTATAATTTAAACCGAATATTTATACATTACCAACTTCCTAACTAAAAGCAAGATTCAAATCAAGTCTAAAATGATTAAAACTAATAAACAAATTAATAGTAATTTATCATGTTTAAATATAAATGAAAACTGTCTGTCGTCCTATATTTCGTTCTCACAATTAAATATTAAACAAATTATGAACTTTTTTAACGCGTAAGAGGTGAAATCAATACTTTTTCACAAACTGAAAAAATAAAGGCTTATAAAGTTGTCGGCGTCTTACTCAAACATAAACTGAATAATACACAAAACCCTAAAAAAGTAAAAAAAAGAAGAAAAAAGGAAATTTAAGAGAATTCAAAAAGAAAGTTTTAACAAAGATTCAACTAGCAAAAGAAATCTCTAATACCGAAAAACAGAAAAACACAATATGGTAATGTATCTGCGTCCCGTATGTGATCTTTTAAAGGCGTGAGAAATCAGAAACAAAAATACCAAATGGTTTAAGATGTAAATGCTCTCGAAAAGTTTACTGATTTTTTGGTACGGATGGAGTTATGTATTTGCTATATCAGAGTATGCTTCAGGCTCTTTTTAGTAAAACAGTCTGTTGAATGGTGATGATATTGATGATGGAGGTGACGACAAAACGTACGTACAACGAAAAGTTATCATCACCTTTAGTGCAGCACACCCGTACACATTGGAATTTTGGCGGGGAGCAAAAAATTTCAAGCATATTTAAGATACGATTTTAGGTAAAATTTTGCATAGTCCCTGGTTACCTTTCGAATCCTCCAAAACTAATTGCACGAAAAAAAAAACAAGCAAATTGGAATTATTTGTGCTCAGTCGTGAAAAATAAAAAAATATATATATATTTTTACTATTGCCATGAAAGTTTCCCTGGTAAGGCAAATTTATTTGAGTGCGTTTAATTACTCTATTAATTTAAAAATCTTCAGTTAATATGTTTTGTTACTATGGTTCACTGCCGACCGGAGGCAGGATACAACTACTATCGTCCTATAATTTCATTAACTAGACTAAAAGAAAATCTCGGTGTAGAAAGTGGATCATCTTTTAGTTCAAGTGGAGCAGACTATCATCAGTCGGGGCCAATAGGGCAATCATTGGGAAGCACAAATTTCATAAATACTGGATTTGGGGCTATTCGTGGCGACATAACTCATGGCACTAACCTAAATTTAATTGGAGACGCTGATAGTGATGTGATTGGAAGATTTAATGAAGGGTCTGCGACAGGATTAATACATGGAGGTATTTCAATGGATTTCTAATAATTATTTATTTGTAATTGGATTAGATAAGTTCTTTGGATATATAAACAAAATACTATCTAACAAATTTCACGATCATTGAATATTGTCTCTGTTTGAGAAAAAAATCATCATAAAACTATGCTTTCATAAATAACATTATATTTCAGGTTAAAATTGATTCATTAAACACTTAAGAAAAGACTCTGTTTCAACAGATTTCACATCCCAAAGGCCAGCGTTGATCCAAAAGCATATATACGTTCATATACCACCACCTGAGCCAGAGGAGTCTTTAATTCTGCGCCAACAAGTGACTTTAGGTGCACCGCAAAAACATTATAAAATAATTTTCATTAAAGCCCCATCTAGTCCATCTCTATCGCAACAACAAGCCGCCCTTGCAGCTCAAACACAAGAAAAAACGATTGTTTATGTTCTTGTAAAGAAACCCGAGGATATAAATGATATTTCGGTCCCGAAAATTGCACCAACGTTACTTAGCAAACCGGAAGTATACTTCATTAAATATAAGACACAGGTAGGACATTTAAAAATTGTGTAGATAAGATTGAACTAGCTTTAAAAAATCACGCACAATCCTTCGGTGTATCTTTAACTAAAAGCAAAGCAATTTCGGTTCGACTACTTCTGGTGAAGCTCTAAGCACAGCATCGTTTGCTGAAGGAAGCTCAAATACTAGCGGACCATCTGCCGCTGAGATTCATGGTGGGACACTACCCACCTCGTCTTTGATTTCAGATACCATCTCAATTGGTAGAGGCAATGCAATTGGAAGTCAATCTGGGGGTGCAGTCATATCATCCGGAAGTGCATCCAGTTCAATTGAAGGTAATCATTTTTATAAAGTTATTAACACCTTAAATGTTCGGGGAAACGTAATAAATTTTAGTTGCGGATATGGAATTAAAAATCTCAACGTGATAATCAAATTTATTTGTTTTTTCAGGTATCCCCGTGACTAAATATGGGCCACCTGGGCACTATTGAGTGAATGCATTAATAAATTGAAGCTGCAATTATCGTTGTTTTTTTTACTGTTTTAAAATCATTGTTCCACTTCTTTATTATAAATAAAATATTAATATACTGTATATACGTATTCAAATTTCAATCTCACGTTTACGGACCATACTTATGCATGCTTGCAATCAATTCATAATATATTTTATTTGAAAATCATCTTAACTATGGCAAGCTTTGTATGATTTCTAAACCTTGTCGCAATATTCAAGAATTCAATTTTTGCTAATGTTGCTAATGTTTGCTAATGTGCGTGATGAAATAGCGCCTATATGAGAAAAGCGTCCTAATCTATGAATTTTAAATATCATCATTATATTTAAGTTTTCCGAGATTTTACTTCTAGCGAAAAAGGGATAATATGTTATAGTTTATTCATTTTTAATTCTTTATTAAAGTTCTTACAAACTATAACAAAAGAAACTGTCGTTAGAAATAAATTTATAGCTTAAATAATTTCGAATTATTTTGATTTTATTATTTTTGATCTTATACTGAGCATATTACTTAATGCTTACGGACTAATTAAACAAATTTCTAGAGAAGAAGACATTTTTCCATTTGTACAGATATTTAAATGCAAACTGAAATGACTAAATTAATTAGGCGCAGTAAAATAAAATTCCAAAGTAAGTAGAAATAAGTATCCCCCAGCAAATGAATTTAATAGAAATTTATAATCAAAATAAATAAAATATTGTGCACTTACCATATAAAAGGAGTGCTCTTTTTGATTTCCGATTAAGTGAAATATGCTTTATCTAGTGAGGTACTCCATATTCGGAACTTGGTGCTTGTTGTAATGGTGGCGCTGGTGCTCCATAATCTCCAGACGGTGCTGGAGCGATGCTATTTGGATATGGTCCTCCTGTTTCTTGTTTCTGTAACAAAATGTAATTCTTGTGCTGTTTTATTATTCAAAGTTTACAGTTTAATTGAATTCACCTGTGTTTTGTATCGAATAAAATAGACTTCCGGTTTACTCGGTTGCGTCGGCGCTGGTGTTGGAATAACCACTTCCGGCTGTTCCTCAGGCTTTTTAACTAAAACATAAACGAGTGTCTTCTCCTCATTTTGTGGTATTGGCGGTATAATTGGTGCTGTAGGCGGAGGAGGCACAGGAGCTTTTATAAATACAATTTTATAATGCTTCTGTGGCGGTGGAAATGATATTGGTTTCCTGTATTATTCAATCACAAGAGAATTCAGTTAGAATTATAATCATTAAGAATGAACTACATATCAAATATCATCAATGAATCGGTGCATATGAAATTTTCGAAACGCACATATTACTTTACAGTTATTTTGCCAATACTATCCCTGCGTTACGAACTATCAATTAAACGATTTATTTACTTTCATTTTTCTATGTATGGTGTAGTCACGTATATGAAAACGAATGCACTAAGGCTTATTAACTCAATTAATTTACTGATATATCATGGTTATGCGGATGGTCTCGTTATCATAGGGTAACGGCACCTGTTACACCTTGCTTTTAGTACCTAATGCAGAATTTCTTGTTTGTAAATTTCGCACATATTGCATGATTTTTTTTTACATTCGTGACAAGTTTCGAAAAATAAATTTAAAGAAACTGAATAAAAATCACTGTAAATAAATCTAATATTTCTAGATAATTACCTTGGAGGAAGATATTCAGGCTCTGGTGGTGGAACATGTACATAAACATGCTTGTGAATAATTGGGGCTTGAGTCGGTGGACCATATTGAGGTGGAGGTGCACCATAACTTCCGCTAGGTACTGCTGATGATCCGTAGCTTGTAGTGGAAACCGATGGTAACGATGGCGGACTGTATTGATATGGCGACGGTAGTTCCGGCTTAGCGCATGCAGTCGCCAAAAATATAAATATCTAAAATAAAAGAAAAATAACGGATAACTTTTTGATACCATTTCGAATCTAATAGAAGTAGATAAATTAGAAATTCTTTAGGGAGAATACAAAGACGTCCAAAAACATTGATAACATCGTTTTTATATACTCCGATTAGGCACAATAAGTCAATAGCACTTATATTTAAATTACAACATACCGCCAGAATTTTCATTTTAACCCTTTAGGAAGCGAAAGACTATCGAATTAAGGATTAATCCTTAGGTGTAGACTAAACCACTTTAGAAATGCCTATAGAGCACACTGGAGCACTCACTAGATAGATGGTTCATTCAAAACTTGCCGAGTGTGATACCACCTTCAGTTTATATACCCAAAACCTCTGAGTTCGTTCAGCATTTCTTTGAGAAGCCCCTCAAAATTGCGAATAAAAATAAAAGTGGGTAGCAAACTGTCTTTTCTTAGTTACTATTATTATTGGTATGGCAAGTGGTTTTGTTGTTGGCGTAGTACCTGTTGCTGGTACGCCGCGCTTCCCTCACTCCAATAACGATCAAATGAATGAGAAAAGAAGCACCCAATAGAAATTAGAAATAATAAAAGAGGTGCACACACTTCGTGTGATGATGGTCCTAGGAGCACACTCAATACCACTTCTTGATGAATCTTTCTTTTTGCCCACCATCTAACACTATCCATTGTATTCTCATCTCGAGCTAGTTTTCGTTATTTCAAAAATTTCCTAAAGATTGTGCTGCGAACTAATTTTTCTTCAGTTTTAAATTTTGTAAGCAGCTTTAAGTGCGCTTTTGTCTTATTGTTGCGGAATATACGATTAAAGGTGGAACTTTCCTGTGAAGACGACACTAAATCCACGTGCGATTGCAAATGCTATTTTATGGGGAATACTAAACACTAGGAGAAGATTTATTCTTTTAACAGAATGTATTAATAAAACAAAAAAACGCGTTTAAGTGTCTATTACTCTACTTCTCGTTTTATTTTTTTATTCGCTTCTATCTATTGAGTCTCTCTAATTAATGATCTGTGCCCGAAATTTTCAAAATTAAAGAAAGGCTGTAAAACAATAGATAGTATAGTATTATTTCCACAATATCTTTAGAAATAATAAGTATAGCTTATTTTCTTACAAATTCTATCTAATTTAAAGTTCAGTTGTATACTGACAAAGCTATTTCCATATCCCTAAAAGGACTGAAGCACGAATAAATCAATCCGGTCAGTAATGAGATTTTTGCCCGTGCAGTCATGCAAAATATGTGACATTTTATCCAAATCACGTTCCTTCATAAACAAATCCTTTTTTGTCAAGGGTACATTGTGTGCTAGAGGCCATCCGCCCTTCTTCATTCCTAAGGGTAGGATGAAAACAGAGGGTGAAAAATCTGTAAATGGTTGTAAGTATTAAAGCTCAATCCGAAAGATAGACATTTTTTGGACATAGTGAAGACGAAGGGAGAAAAAGGCGCCAAAAACACTGGCGCCAAACAGAAAGCTTATTTGAGACTATCCTCTAATCTATGTAAACATAAGTGAAGTTATGCAACGCTCGTTTGTTTTTTCAGGACAGCAAATCAGCTTAAAATTAATGCACTGTGATTAACAAAAATACCTTCCCAAAACATTCGGTTATTTGGAGTAAAGTAGTTTCCTTTTTAATATCCGTTCTTAAGAGTTTTTCAGGTATTTTTAATATAATTCTTTATATTTAAATTTAAATATTTAAATTGTTAATATTGCTAAACCAAACAACTTAAGTACTATTCTCCATCTTAAGGCCATAAACGGTATCCTCTTTAATGTTTTAAAGCAAATTAAATTTAATTTTAAATCGTCATCGAAAATCTTTTGCCTTAATTTCAATTTTATAATTCATTATAAAGAAATTTAGTAAAATTATAATTTTTAAAATTTAAACAAATTAATTTTTAAAAAATCATTCTGATTGAATGAATTTTATATTCTTTCAATCAGAGATCAAATTTTTACACCAAATTAAATTGGAAAACATTTTACACAGTTAGCCCTAAGAAATTCATTAAAAATGGTTAAGGATAGGGCTTTTATTAAATCTGTTCAACTAATAAGAGATGATTAAAGTCTGATAAAGATCGCTTTCATCCAATTAAATCTCTTTTATCATGGAACCAAGAAAAAAAAGCTGAAAAGTAATTAAATTACTTTCTTCCCCTCTCGACCATTTTCGTCCCGGTTTTATTACCTTTTTTGGCAATTTTCCATGCCACCCACATCATAGCTATGACTAATCCACATTTTTCCTTCTCTCGAATAATAAAAATTCTAAATCAATGAAAATGTCTTTTCGCTCTAGAAACATTTCAGCAATGTTCAAAGCTATGTTTGAATAAAAAAAATAAAAAATAATGTGCAAAGTTATGTTATGCACATTTTTGTTTACTTAAAGCTAATTTTTCAATAAAATATATGGGAAAGGAAAGCAATAGTAGTAAATTGATGTTTTTACTGGTTCATTATGGTAAAATAGAAAATGTCAAAGTTTGCTGGATGATACCATCGAAAGGAAGTGAAATAGAAATACTGAATAAAATCTGAAAAGCTCTGTGGCCCTTTTTGTTTTATTTTTGGAATTAATGCTCGATATTTGCACATGACGCAAGAGAACATTATTTGTGGCTTATGAAAATTAGAATCATCTTCATCCAACATTGAAAGATACCGGAGCAAGGTGGCTTGGCTAGCTGGACCATGCTGGGCCATCAGCAGCAACGATGGTATCCTTGTTATAGGAACAAAGAGCTTTTCTCTATAACAGCTCCCCTTATCCTCCAGCGCCAATATAAAATGCGCATGGTCTGCAATTTCGGTTGCTTATATATAACAGAGTATAACATGAGGACAAATTCAGGCAGTTCTTTGTCGATAGTCTAGTCGGAGCTTTCATCATATTCAAGTTTCGCGATTAATAGATCAGAATTTCCAGGTCAGAAGTTTAACAATATATTTTTTTTCTATTCAATATTATCTACTGTAGCTTATTAAATTTTAATACCAATTATTCCAAAAGTATGAAAATCGAAGAAGTTTCGTGTTTATGAAATTCGTATTTTCAAGCATAAAGTTTAACCGTTGTGGCTAATTTTAATTAACTAGTATTACTTAACATTTTGGTGTTCATGAACAGTAAACTGTATGAACATTTTTCTTAAATTGATTCAAGTTATTGTCATTTAAAGAAATGTATTATCAAGTGTAATGTGCGAATTGTACAATATTTAAAAAAAAAATAAACTAATACAGAAAAGAGGAATCATTATGATTACAGATTTCTTAGTTCAGCTAGTATGAAAAATAAAAGATTTTTTTATTATTTCAGAAAATATGAGTAGTGTAGGAGGAATTTAGATATGTATCTCGTTTATATATCTTTAATAATATTGACCGGAAATTATCTGCATGACGCATACTGCGTGTCATCATAAATTTTCATAAATTTATTTGGATTGAAAGAAATTATTATTCCTTTATATCGAATTTTACTTTATTTAAATCGACACATAAGTGCATAAAATTTCTCTTACAGATTTATTGTTCTGTCCCCCAATAAAAAAAAATAAAATTAAATTAAAATAAAATAGAGAAATATAACAAGCGAGCTAGCGTAAAGAAGAGCGAATAGCAGGTATCAGGTAAAAATAGCAAAACAAACTCTGTCCAACATGTCGTACCTGTCTGCTAAACTCTTCATAATTGTTACAATATTCAACCTGTTGTTGGTTACAAATTACACTGAAGGACGATACCTTCCGACTCGGGGTCGCGGTGATAACTTGGAAAAATTACGGGAGCTTATGTATCAAGTGAGTATCCGGAAAAAGAAATCTAAGAACATATAAGTTAAATTACAAGAAAATAAAAAGGGAAGACACTGGACGGTTGGATTGCATTAGAGGCGGTACAACGCTTTCACTTCCACACTGCTATGAAAAAAAGGGCGATAATAAAAATAAATTACGGACCAACAAGTGAAGAAAGTATTTTACTTAAAAGATGGCAAAAGTAATCAAAAAACCGGTTTAATTTGTGATGCGATGGTGTCCACCTGTCCACAATAGGCGTATTTTGTAGTTAGCCATAAAATAATTGATGCGTGCACCCAAGTTATTGCGAAAATTTAAAAAATAAAAAAATTTCTTTTGTTTTTTCGCTAATTGTTTAAAAGTGGCAGAGTATTGTGCCATCGAGGCGCGACCGGGAAAATGGATAGCTTGGGTCATTTGTGCTTATTTCCCCCCGGTAATAACTCGTTGCCCTGCATGCCCTTCCCTTAACGGAAACCACAATGACCACCGAAATTGCAATATATCGTAATACACGCTTTCATATTTTTACCCGTATGACGTAATCTGGGACTTATTATATATATTCATGTTTTGTTTGCTTACGATCTTTTTTCCAAGATACTTGAATCAAGCGATGAGAACATCAATGATCAACAGCAACAGCAACAAATTCCAGTACAACAACAGCAACAGCGCTTGGGTTATGGGCATCACCTATCTTCATCATGGCTAAAACAAAATTTAGCTGATGCTGATCTACCTCAACTGTTTAGCTCCTCTAAATCACGTTTTGGTTCCGGACTTTACGATAATGAAAGATTATTCTCTTAAGTGAATTAAAGAATTGGAGATGCTTTCATACAATCTGTTGTCGATTATTTACTTTCGTTTTGCATTTCTTAAAAATAAATTTAAAATGGCATAGTACAACTAACGTTCTTATTCAACTTCATATTTCCTAGAGATGTCAATATTTTCAAAAATTTGAATATTTATGTAAATATAAATTGTATATGATCATTACTGTTCTTTTAATTAAATTAAAAAGGAAGTTATATCATTCGCTTTCCTGCAATATTGTGCATGAATCTGAATTATTATTTTTTATTATTTTCTGAAAATAAAAGCTAGATATACAATTATACAGGTTTGTTGCTTAAGTCTTTTGTATTTTCTTAACTTTCCAAACGATATAAAAGTACAAAAGAAAATATTCTATAATTCCCATATATCTCCTTTTCTCCATTGGTTTTGTTAGGGGCAAAAATTAATCAAAATTAACGCGATAATTAGAGGATTTTACGTCATTTTTGATAGATGATCTATTGAAGTAATAATCGCAGTATTACCAAAGACAACGCAGGTTATAGCATAGATGTACAATCATAGAAAATATAAAATCTACATTTTACGAAAAAAAGGAAGTAATTTACCGTAAAAAGTAAATATTCTAATAAATATTATGCTATTATCTTTTGAACTACGTCAAAATTAAAAAAAAAAGTTGCTCTAAGCTTATTTAACCCTAAAGAAAAATCTAAAACTTCACGCCTTCAATATTTGATGCCTATTTCACAGAATAAAGATTCTGAAATGAATTTCATGAAAAGGCTATTTAGGCGGCCACCTTATTACGAAAGTGTTATTTAAATAATCTTAAATTTAAATGAATTTTGTTATATACTTAAATGATAAATACTGGTTATAAATTCGAGTTTTCATTAAACGGTTACAGCTTTTGTTGTATCAAGTACCATCTATTGAGAAAAAGCAACATTGACGGTAGAATGGTGGGCTCATGTACGTGCCATATTCTGAAAAACCTTATATTACAAATTCAACTTTAATATTAATATTAAAGTTAAAATAATTATTAAAACAACGTGCTAATTGTGATAAATTCGAAATTATATAAAATATATTTATATAAAGGCAATGCCAACAGGCTTTTATGACTAAGACTCAAACCAGACTTGTTTAAAGAAAGAACTTAACACTATGCTTAAGCTTAAAATGTTAGGATTTTATATCAGTCAAATAGTAATTTTTTAAAAGGAATTAAGGATATACATTTGAAACATTAATTGAATTGTTAGTGAATATTCTTTGTAATGGAGACGCGACCGAATCTTTAGTATTATCAAATTAATATCAAGAGACATCTACTCAAAATACAGGGAAGCATTTCGTGGCTTGAGCTTTATGTAAGATGCTTTTCACCTCACATAAAACAAAAATGGTAAGTTCTCAGGCACTATTTTCTCTGTATCTGCCCAAAGGGTTTCTGAGATGCAGAGTTTTAAATGTTACAAATAATGAACAAAACTAAAAGCAAGACTATTATTTGAACAGCAATTTACAAATAAACTACGTATTAATTTGAATAACAAGAGAAATTTCATTGCATTTCTTTATATTTATAAAAGTACACTTTATTCGAGCAGTTTACTCTCATAAAAGTAGAAAGCCTACTTAAAATGCAATTTATTTAATTTAATTTTTATTTTTATTTCCTCTTAACAAAAATACAACAATTTAGAGCAGCTTTTGCTGCATTTTTATGCAGAGAAAGCACCCTTCTTATAAATGGATCTAGAAACGTAGATAAAACAACCGTGCGTTGTACACGACATTTTTGTCGTTATGCATAAAACTTCGTGGTTACTAAAGAAGAACTGAGGAACTGGTCACGGTATAGTGGTTATCGGAAGGAAGCAGACGGCTGGGACAGAAGCCTTTTGGATTGTCTTATTCTCTTTGTTTCTATTACACCCTCCTTCATATTTAACTTACGCAACTTCAGTTGTACTTCTTAAATTAGTTATTTCGTTTTATATTGTAAGGAAAGTTAGCCAGCAACAGGAATGTATTGATTATAAGGGAATTCTATGCATGTAATTCTTTTTCCATTATAAAATTCTAACTAATATTAACAATCCTAATCGCGGGCAAGAAAGTAGAGTGATTCAGGTGATTTGATTTCCCCTTTTGGAATATTTGATTATACGACATTATGAGAAATGTTTTTTTATTTATTAGACATATCAAATTTTTTATAAAATAAGAAATCATGACCTATGTCTTTTAGAAAGAAGAAAAAATTTCCAATAGTGAAATGAACATGTTTACAGATTAAAGTAGTACGTGCAACTTGCTTAAGTTTAAGTAGCACAGAAAGGGTAAGAAGAAGGTGTAATTACTGTTCAAAATTAGAAAGTACTTTGTTTCAGATGTCACCTTAACCAGCAAAAATCTTTAATTGAGAAAGTTTTCTTGTTTATATCTTAAGAGTCTCCCTTTATGCAACGTTTAACAGGAACCATAAAAGGAAGTTTGCCACTTGTGTCCTTATGTTTACCTCAATTTCTAAGCCCTCCCCATACAAAGAGCAAACAGAAAAAAAACTAATACCTAGTTTTGATGTCTTTTTTAGTCAAATAAATTAGCGTTTTATTTTATCAACATAAAATTAAGTTTCTAGCCAACGTATAATTTTATCAAGCCAGAATAAATGCCCTATATAAGATTTTTCTAATTCTTTTCGAAACTGTGCTTTATCTGTTCTTTACAATTTTTTGTTACTTTTCGTTTTCTTTTATTATTATTTCGCTTACAGTAAAATTTTTCAGTGAATCTGTTGCCCATAAAGCACAAACCATTAGAGCGGACCCAAAAGCAGTGTGCTTCTTCTAATTATGTTCGCGTGCCGTTTTGCCATTGTTTTTTCTCACTTGGTCGGAAAATGTTTCTTCGTTTCATTGTGATATTTACCTGTTGAGTGGTAATGCTTATGGTTCCGCTAATGATCCTCCTCTCTATCTATGTGTATCCCTTTTTGTGCTATAACACCTTATATATATGTTTTTAATTTTATATAGACACATATGCAAATGGAGATCAATGACTGATAATTTTTGCTATATTCAGAAAATTTTTTCAAAAAATAGAAAAGACTTTATTAAATTTTATGGAATAATTTCTGATTTTAAAAAGCATTTAGTAAGTATTAAGATGATTTAAGGAAATTTATTGTAAAATGTAGGATATATTCTCTACATACATAGACCCAATAAATACAGAAGTTTTAATTCTTTAACTGGGCATTCACCTGTTGACAAATAACAGAAATGTACAGGAGGTCTATTAAATTCAAACTTCTTTAAAGTATTTCGCATTGCAATAAACAAAATATTAATTTAAATTTACATCAAATTTCTTCGGTAAAAATGACATCCGTTTTAACTGAAACTTATGATTCTGATTATGAAAATTTCTCTGATTTACGAATTAGACCAACTATAATAAAATGTAATATAAAAAGACAACACCCAGATTTTTTAAAAGGCGGATAGGTTGATGGACTTTCTCACTTTTGTTTTTTATATGATAAGTCTTGTGATCATTATGAAGACAATGTTTTAGAAAAAAGGGCCCTATATCCAGGTGTCGTTATTTTCGTAGTCAAGAAGTCTACCTTTCTTGTTTTTGATTTTAATTTTAGACAGAAATACGGGAAAAAGTATCTGTCGCGGTCAGCACAGTCCGGGATGTCTAGTCGTCGGTGCGGTAAGCGAATTATTTTAATTAACCATGGACGGATATTGTTCATGGGAACTTGAGGAACATTTGTTGTACTTCACTCCTTTGGTTTGAGCCAAGCAAAGAAAAAACTGAGAAGAAGAGGCTACAGTCGACGAAGATATAGCAAATGACAATGGAAAGAAAAAAAGTAAACGAATTAAAAGTCATGTAGCAGCAAGGAAGGTTGATGATTCTGCGTTGGGGACTTGTGCTACGGATGCATAATTGTTTAGGGAAGAAGTTCATGTCTAAATTGAGAGAGCCATAGCTACTGTTCCTACTTGTTTTTTTTATTTTATTTTTTTTATAGTTCACATAAAAAGGGTGGGAAAATCGAAAGAGTCTTAACCCACTGATAAAGCTACAAAAAAACTGGTCATAAAAATTAAAAGCACGGTACTGATCCAATGTTTAAATGAACTTGCTTTTCTTTATTTATAGGCATTTTAGAAAACGCTTTACTGTTGCAATATAACATCAAAGTTCACTTTAGCAAATATAAAGTTTTTTTCTTCTATTTGATCTAGTAAAAAATTGTCATTTCTTCACGGTTAAAAGTTCTTGAACATCTGGAACTTTTATAGAGCTTTAGGCAATTAAACAATTTTGATAGAAGTGATTTTAAAGCATTGAAAATTTCGTAAAAAATCCCTTAGAATACAAGAATGATTTTTAAATTTTTTATCCAATTTCATCCAATAAATTGAATAAGACCATGAAGGCTTTCATAATTTAAAGCGGAAATCGTTACAGTTTTACTAAATTTAGCGTGAAACTACTGCCGTTTCTTAATTTCTCTTGCATTTTTCTTGTTGTTTTCACGAAATACCGGTGGCATACCTTTTCGAAAAGAGGAATGACAAAGTCATTTTCTGAGTTACAGCCCAAAAAAGAGAAAACATTAGAACGCATTGAATCATACTTGCAAATATTTTAAATAAAATACAATAAAAATGGTGACAAATTCATAAAATACTCTCCACCTGGTGCTTCATGCTTTAGATAGCTTGACGAATTTTTAATGTTGAACATTTTTAACAAAAATATGTAGCATTTATACTATGTCAGGAAAATGAGATTTCAATGTAAACTTTTCTGTTCAATCATGGGCCATGGATTTAAAATAAAATTCTCAGTTCAATTTCATTAGGTTAATTCATATATGGAGGATTAAAAAATATCTCGCTCAGGTAATCTTTCAAAACACCGTTATATGCAGAGGCAGTACACATGACTCGTGTCAAAAGGACACGGGAACGTAGCAGTTCTTAAGAACAAAAAAAAACTGAAAAGAAAAAATGCAGATCCGACCGGAAAAAGTCCTATCATCTCCTGGTGATGACGATCTACAACGAAATTTATTTTGTGGAAGGGGACAGGTCGGTCGGTGTAGGAAACAGGTGCACTAAGATATTTTGGCGCAAGGATAAGAAGTCATTCTTTTCTATGATAGGAGGTCCTAGACCTCTTTGGATCATTATAATATCAAGGGGCAAAAAACTTCGGCGAGAGGGTAACACATTTTTCTTTATTTTTTTTGAAAATGTACTGTTTACCGGTTCAGTCAGTGAATGCCAGGAAGATGTATAACGTTCCTGCTGTTATACAGGAATAACACGCACCAGGTTCGATGGTTAGATTACGCAGGGGAATCTCACTTGAAGAACTTACGGCGAGAAATAAAAATAAAACGAAAGGAATTTTTCATTCGTCTGGATGATAGCGCAACGGGGCAATTTACGTCAGGAGGATAAAATTCAAATGCGCGTCTACCTACAGCAGGTGATCATGACGGGAAGGCAATCAACGGCAAAGTTAATTATTTATTATCATTTCGTTGTTATTTTTTTGTACATACCAAGTCAAGTTTTTATGGAGTATTGTTGCTGCGCGTCCTGACGCTACTGGGTTCCCTAATTTTATTTTTTATTTTTTTTCGAAAATTTATGAGCCCGGATAAGGCATTAAGGAAGAGTATACAATACTCGGAGACGACTAGGGGAGAAGTAAATGTCATTTCCTTCCACTGTTATTCTTACAGAGTATTCTTGCTATTTTAAATATTATCATCAGTATGAGATCAATCAACGGTTATTTGGTGGTGCGAAGGATCATCTCATATGAACTACACTAAGGCAATAACGTTTAATTCTGAAACCCACGTTTTATTTCTCAACTTCTTTCGCTTTTGCATACACGTAGTGTGTAATTGAATAACAGTGATATCGATAAATAAACTTAAGTTCAGACAATCACGTCTTTAATTGAAATGAATCGATAAACTAGCAAGAAGCATCCCTATACTGGCCTGAGTGCTGCTTGCTTACTGAGATTCTCTATCCATGAGAGGATGTACAGAATGCCCTTACCCAGCTCAGCTCTTTTTTGACGCCCAATTTGAGGGAGGTAAATATTCTTTTCAAACTAGCGCATACATGCGTTCATCTGCACAGCAATTGCTAGGGTAGAAAGTTAAAATGTAGCGAACAGGAAGATTACCAGATATGGGATTTGGTTAGTTAACGATTATTTTTGGATATGGGGAAGCTCGAAAGAGTGGGCTCTTAGTAACGTGTATAGCGATAGGAAGTGATTTGCATTCCCGTATAAATGTTCATGTTTGTGTTACTACTACTACTGGTTATTGTGGGCAATGTAGTTGCACTTCTCGACTTTGTATTTTCTCTGTAAAATTTAGTTTCCCGGACATATTGCACAAGCCATTAATTGGCTGGGATGTTGGTTGAGAATAGTCCTGCCTTTTAGGTGCCGAAATGCTCTGCTGCTTGATGTCTCGAAAAAGTTTTCTGGAAAATACTACAGTCACCATGACCTCTAACATATCACCACAAAATGCCTTTTTGAGGCGCTACCATCACTTTAGGTTTATTTATTCGAATCTGGTGACCTGCCATTTCTACATCCCACAACTAAACTATACTTCTCTACCTAAACAATATCAACATTGAGTTAAGGGAGGGAGCATTTGCGTAATCATTAAGATTTTTAATTCGAGCAATAGAAGTATCATAATGAAAAGAAATAGGGCAACAAAAATCTGATTTTGAGTACTACTTACAGAAAGAAGAATATAGAAGACTATACCATTACCGTTAGAAAGACGATAGCGTTGACGATTAAACTGGTGACGAAACGATAAGAATGATTAGATAGGATGTATCAATTTTCGGTTGCTTAAGCTATAATGGTTTCTATTCTCTTTTGTAATATATAGAGATTTTAAGATTACGCATAACTCCCATTTCAGGCAAGCTTTAATTTAATTTTAAACTCGGTTTTTATCCAGAATTATCGTTTTAAAGAGGATGCGTATGCGATACATTGAATGAATAGCTTAAAGAAAAACAAGATACAGACCTATACTATACGTATAAATGATTTATACTAAAAAGAAACCGACAAATTAGTATAAATTCGCTTTCAGAAAACTTATAACTCGAATTTATGCTCCCCTTCTACTGTTTACAAGTACTTTGAGGATAATTTGATTTGATACGCCAGAAAAGCTTATTTATTATCATGTTGTCGCTCTAGGTTCAAAATTCTTGTCTTTTCATTATTAAAAAGGAACCGCCAGAAAATCTTTTACGCAGATTAGTACGCTAGAGAGAACACACAACAGAAAATTTGTGACGATAAGTGCTCTTCCGCCGATGATAGCAGTGTTGTTTGATGTCACACAACATTCTCAAAAATCAATTACTTGAAAGCATTAGCCCTTAATTCAAACGAGAGAGGTTTTCGCGTAGAATAAATTTCAATTTTTAATATCCTTCTTAGAAGGAATTTTTAAGATATATTTTTCTATAAATATTGTTAGAGAGCAATTATAGGAAACATCTTGTATACCGAATTTCACACATTGACATTGTTTTGCTTTTAATTTATTAAAATAATCAAAGTAGTATTTCTTGAAAACAAATTTTAATATACGATCAGGATTTTTAAACTTGTTGTGTTTGATTAAATCGTATTCAAATTGGGTCTTCCTTACAAAATAAATCTTACTAAAAAATCACGATTGCTTAATTTTTTTTCTTTTTGGTTAAATCGTATTAAAACTCGGCCTATTTCATTCACATTTACTTTTCCAATGAATGATTTTCAGGTAGCGTACCGCTGAGACTCTTGTTAACTAGTTTTGCACATTCCAAGTCCAAACTTTCGTTTACCCTTCTTTTTCGTGTATTTTCTTTTTTTTATATTCTATCACATGTCTTAAGTCCTCCTTTCATTTCCCATATATAAAATATTTTCTTTATTATTATTATTATTATTATTACTATTATTATTATTATTATTATTATTATTATTATTTAATTTCTTTTGCGTTATTCAAACCTTCTGCTGCTAGATTAGACAGTATGCCACATATGTACTTTTACTAATTGATAGCCTCATCTTCGTTCCCGATATATCGCAACAGTAATAATAGAAACAACGGCAGCAGTTAGCCATTTAGCTAGAGTGCTACAATGGGACGTTATACGAAAGAATCCGTGTATAACGTAAGAAAAGAGGGAAAATTCGTCTCTCTAAACCCCACTCCATCCCCAATCTTTCGCTCCCCGTAGGATATACCTTTCTGAATCTAACCTACGAGGAGAAAAGAGATTCCATCGTGTCTCTGAATCTGGAAATTATTTAATTCACCTGGAGACGCTCCGTTGATTAGAAAAATCTCTAGAGCATGAAGCCACGAGCCACGATTACAGCTCATTCAGTAAAACGTGAAAAATATCTCTTCTGCTGGTGCTGCTATTTTTTAATCTATTTTCCTGTTATATATGTTTGTTCATCGTCTAACGAGCACTTAAAAATACAATTGCATTCAGCACACGTATGTTACCAATTTGATTTAAACGATTTCGTGACGGTATTTTTCGAGAAATATGAATATCTGAAATGTTTCCCGTGGGCAGGTGATAACTGAATTTTAATATACGCTACTTTAAAACGTCCGTTAATTCGATGTAAAACATAAAATGTAGTTTTTTAATCTTTCAAAAATCTTTCCAGTAAAAGGTAAAATGACATCATTTCTTGTTTTTTTCGTTTTAATTAAGAGAGAATTATCAGATTTCTTAACAATACAATGCACCTCTCTACCTATTTGAATTAAACAATTTTTTCGGTATTTTTTATCATACTGCAAATACCATTTTATAAACATAAATGTGTATGTCTTTATGAGTAAAACAAAGGAAATGTTAAAAATCAGCAACAGCCTCTTTCGCAATCATCCTAAATTAAACAGCCAAAAAATTACTACCAAAATAATATTGTTGGAACATATGAGGTACTTTTATGTAAAAAAAAAAGAAAAAAATAAATAACAATAATAAACAAAGGTAAAAAAGAGGCAGCAATCTCTTTAAATGTATAACAATCGACAGAAGATGAACAGTAAGTACCTACTTCGCCGTATAGTACTGTTTTCTGAAGTGCTAAGAGAGAGAGTATAGTTTGGGGCAATAAAATTCATGCAGCAAGGAAGCACGGTCCGGTGAACTTCAACGCGGTCGGGCCTTACTAACAATACATAAAAAAGCAAAAGAACACAATAAAAGTTAATAAAAAAAAATAACTCAGGCAGAAAAGATTGCTTCTCCTGTGCTTTATTTGCTTTTTGGGGGCCATACAGAATTATTCACAAATAATTTTTTAAACAGACATTGCTATGAACTATCGAAGATTATTTCAATTGTATTAGCTATATCAAGCAATTTAACTGTATTAAATTAATTGCCGTTTTCTAAGGTATTATATCTTTTCGGAAAAAAACATTTTATTTTACAAAATAGATATTAAAAAACATACGAAATGAGAGTTCTATAAATTCAATTGATTCAAAAACAAAGAAGTAATTTTACTTAATCGCAGTAGACAGGAAGAAGGTGTGGAGTATATTTGTCAACGAGTACAATTTTAAATTCTTAAGAAAAGAAATCAAAGTACATTTTCAGCATATAAGAAAACACTCGCTAAGTACTCCGCTCAATTTAAAAATAAGCTTACATTCTGTGGTTGCACGATTAAGAGCGATGGGAAATTGACTCCCAGTCATATGAATTTTACTCATATAGCCATGAATATGTATGTTCTTTTAGACATGATGTATAAAAAAATAAATAAACCAAAATTAGTCTACATAGGCGTGGATTGCGTTTTATTCGTTCAATTCTATTCAGTTCTTTCCTTAGCGCCCACTCCCTCTTTGAGTTTTCATTCGAATTTTTTTGATATTGTGATCTATCCGACATTCTGATTTCACTAGAAAACTGGGAAAATCATTAAAAAGCAACAAAAAAAACAAGAATAAAACGGAAGAAGACAAATTTCCATTTAATTTGACAAAAGGAGAATAACGAGACCGAACGATTCATGCGTGCAAAAGCGAAAGGGTCGACGGACCGTCCAGCAATCAGCCACCAGGTAGGAAGGCGGAAACGGAAAGTATAGCAACAGCCAGCCGCATGCCGCCATCCTATCTATAAAACTATTATACGCATCTATTTATAACCTAAACATTTTTTCTAATCTACTTATATTGATCATAATATGAAAATTTCAATTTTTTTTAATACCCTATGAGAATGGTATAAATTAAGTCCTTTGTCTTAAAAATGAACGTTTTTTTTTATTCAAACAATGAACAATAGTGTAAAAAAACGAGCCTGTTTAAGACAACTATTTGTTTTCATATTTTATTCCTGGCCATGCAACTAATCGTAGCCTGTCGTACTAAACTACTGCCAACATCATCCTCGATGCCATTCGGCGGTTATGTATCTGTAACTGGTCGTGGTGTTATTCAGCGATTCTCTGATGTCATATCCGCAAAGGAACCACCAGACCAAAACTGTCTTGTTTTGCTGCAATACTAAGCATTACAATAAGATGATGATTATAGCACTGATGATGAGCGCAATTGTGAATGATCATGATAGACATGTATTTGTAGATCTTGAGAATATGAGCGGAATAACTTAGTAAAAAGCATGTGGCATCATATGCTTTTAAAAATCTACAAATTGAGGTGTTTTCACAAAGAATAAAATTACCTGATTTTCAAAGATTTAACAAAATACATTGCAAAGGCTTAGAAGGATACGCTAGAATATCGGACATCGTGCTAACATACCGCATGAATAATATATTTTAAAAATTATTTAATAATCTGCCTCCCTGTTTTATTAAATCATAGCATTTTCAAATTTTATAATCATAGTCTTTTAAAAATTTCTTTCCCTATACGACCCTTTGCTGCTAAAATTCTTCTTTCAGAATATCATGAAAGGCAGGCAAGCACCATCATATGATGGAAATTTACCGGAAATAGGACTTACTGCGTTCCGTCACACTTAGCGATCCCAATGAATTAAAGTGAAGCGTTTGTCTGTTGGTAAAATGACCAGCTCCTATGTTTCGTCTGCGGTAGATGTTCTTTTTTTAAGTAAATTAAAAGAAAATAAAAGGAAAGGGGAAACTATTTTACATTCCAAGTTTTTTCTACTTCTCCTGCCTGTAAATTTCGCAGTAGATATGGCGGCATTTATGTCCATTGTATAGGTTAACTCTTATATACTTTCATGATATATTAAAAAGGTTTGGAAATAATACCTCCACCCAGAAACTTATAATGACGAAAATTGATGTATGCTTGAAATTTTACCAATTTTAGCACTTAAAAAGCTTTATAAAACATAACGTTTAAATTTTTTTTAAATTTCAGGAAAGGAATCTATTTAAATTTAAATTGTAAAGGCCCTATATAAGCGTATACCGCTAACTCTTTTAATTCTAATTCTTCTTCATATGCCTACATTCGTGTAAAATAGTTTTAATTTAAATTAATCTTATCGTACAATTATAAACTGAAGTATAGCAAAATTTAACCAAATCGCAATATTTGTATCATCCTTTAGAGTTCTGGTCACGGTATGACACGGTTTTCATGGATTTTGTTTTATAAATGGAAAGGGCATTATGACCCATAATTATGACAATTATGACGATCAGCAGAAGTACTCTGGTGATTAATATTGTTAAAATTAATATTGTGGAACTATTGTTGCTTCCATTGTTTGCATGTGTGCAATTTTAACTCGAATACGAAAATATTTAAGTTGGGCGCTTCGTGTTTGTTGTTGCCACGAACTGGCTCTCGCTGATTTCTTACAGCAGAATGCCCCTGCCTGCCACAACCACATTATGCTATGCTATTTCTGGTGTCTTGCTTTCATGTTCGAAATCGTCTCAGTTTGTGCTTCTCACAAAAAAAAAAAAAAGCAAAGTAAAAGAAAACAGGGCACGCGACTAAGAATGATGCCACGTGCTGTTGTTACTAATACTGATACGGCTAGTGAATGCTGCGCTTGAATGCCGCGATTTTTTAAACGTTTTTTTTTTATCTCTCTTTAATATTGTCTTACATTTTCTGCTCTTCAAGAGTTATTTTTTAATTTATTCATGATTTCCTGTATCTCTAGATGAAAGGCGCCGTAGTAAACCGGTGCTGCTGTAATCGCTTTATAACACCTTCCAAAATTTCGTTTTCAAGTTACTCAAAATTTAAGCTAAGAATTCTCATAAGCTCAAAATTCTGTAGATCATTTTTATTACTACTATTTCAGGAACACGTAATTGTATTAACAATAAAATTTACAAAACGTCCTGTTATAACATAGACGGTATGTAACTACTTTGAGAAACGTTCTGAGATCGAAAAACAGCGAGACAAATCGATAAAATTTGTCATAATGTTGTAATTAGCTCCGGCTGGTAGTAGAAATAATTGCAAGAAAAGGCTTTGGAACTTTTATTTCATTTTTTTTTTCTTATGTATGAATTAGATAATTTGTAAATAAATAATTGTCGACCTTTGAGAAAATGCAAGCACAATTTTAAATAAGTCAACAAAGAAACCTGAGAAAATCGGATTAGCTACAGTGATAATTGCATAATGGTTTAATACAACCACCTTCGTATATTACGTCTTTTTATTAAAAGTTTTTTATGATCACTGTAACAAAATTGTGCTCTAGCTTTGGTTCCCTTTCTGAATGTTAAAGTTTATTTAAAATTTGAAGTAGAAAGCAGCTATTTTTAAGACTATTAATACAATGCAATTTTATTAACGAAATATAAAAAAAAATCTTTATTCATGTTGGCCAGACTTGTTACGTGTTCAAGTTGTTAAAGGATGAATGATTACGTCCGGCATAAGAAATAAAGAAGGTAGCTTGTAGTAGCCTACGTCTTAGGGGGCGAAAAATATGAAAAATTGAGGGAAACCATGACCATGTCAAGACGGAAAATTTTAAGTGTCTTCCTACCTCTTTTTGCCATGTTATCTAGTATTGATGATTCCCTAGAGGTAAGGAAAAATGGAAACATTGGGAGGAAAAAATAAATAAAAAAAACAACAATAACAACAGCAGGCACGGAAAGATGAGAGCGATAATAAAATACGAAAAGAAAACGGAATATTTCACATATTGTAACGCTCGGCCGTCCAACCGTATCGAAAGTACAGAAAAAATTACTTGAAGTTGCAAACGAAGAATATATGGAGCTATGCCACTACATCGTCATCATCATCATCATCATCATGAGCAACAGGTAGACCGAACCTTATGAGGTTTATGTGAGGAGCGCTTTTACAAACTAAAATTAGTAACAATTACACGCAAATGTTATAGGATAAAAATGAAGAAAATACAACAAAGCATACCCGTGAAACAAGAAAACTGTTAAAATCAACTGAATACTTCGCGACCAGTAAAATAATCGGGGAGGCATGGACTGTTGCTTAATTGCACCCAAAGACGTTAAATGGTAATACCATTTTGGTATTGAGGGCATTAACACTATCTTTAGGTTTTTTTTATTCTATTAATTAAATACCAATGAACTGAGCGCCTACATTTTAGATTAAATATAGTTCAGTAAAAACAAATCAGATGCATACTTGTAATCTGAAACTTTAATTTTATTATTAAATCTGTTGAATCAAATTAATGAAAATAATTCTTTACCTAACTGAAGACAAAAGTCATAAAAACAATTATTCATCTGAAATCTAGCGAGGTATAAGATGAAACAGAAGCAAAAACCAACAAAAACGATCATCTGGCCAAAAGTGGCCGTGTATTCACCGGAAGTGAATGTTTCCTCTACTCCGAAATTTGCTTCCGCCCGTGTCAAATGGAAATGGAGGGATTGCAGTGTAATTTTAAAATGCAAAATGTATAAAAATCGCCAGAAGAAAAAAGCAAAAACGGAAAGGAGAGACGCTTAAATCCAGTAAGAAAAAACAAGAAACAAACAAAAAAGTGAGGTTTCGGGAGAACTTACACGACAATCAGGTTACAGGGAGATATAAACTGTTGTAAAATTAACTTAAAACACTACTGCTGCGTTAATTGCAAACAAAAATGAAATAATCGCCAAGAACATATCGATGTCATTTCTGTGAACATTAAATAAATTTCTTTCTTCAGGGAAATGATGGCGGTGAAACGAGCGAGGATTGTCTGCTTAATTTATTTGTCTCTTATTTCTGTTTTAACTTTTATTTAACCATAAGGGCCTTTTTATTAATGTACTGATTGTTTTATTTTAACAGGCCATAGCATGACTGTAGTACCTTAGATAATCCGACAGTTAAAGACGGAGAAGGATGAGAACTGAATGATGGAGCAAATCAACATTTGATATTATCTAAAAAGCTTTATCACCTTCAAATCCTTAGCACTGCCTATAATCTGACTAAAAATGACAAAAAACGATGTTAATGGAGTAAAGTGATCTTATCATAACATATCTATGATTTTAATTATAAGATAAATGGATTATTGTGCGGAATAAGGATTTTTTGCTAAGAAAAAAAGAATAAAATGTCAACTGATTGTAATTAAATTGTCTCACAAAAATAAAAATCGTCTAAAAATAAATTAGGGCAAGAGGGGTTAATTGGAAGGGACAAGATTCTTAAAACAGGAAAGTTCCCAAATTTCCTGCTTCCTATTGTTGCTACCATTCATAAATTTCAGTTCCATCATAGTAACAGGCTAGGGGTGGACATGTACCATGAAAATATGCTTCCGGTTTAATCCACTAGTAAGCACGAAAATTACTTACAATATAAACAGCAGAGCTCTACATGTAACAGGTTAACAGGTAAAGCTATTTAAAAGTAAATAACTATTGCATTCACGCAAAAACCTGTTGCCCCTTGTATGTGAATCGTTTATGTTATAAAAGTAAAAATAAAACCGAATACGTGCATAGGTATCCTTAGTAAGTTAGGGGACCATTTTAAAGGGCAGGGTAGGTCGAGTCACGCGCGGGTCATCAGTCTAACACCTGAGAAGTCAATCGACATAAAAATTGTCTGCCTGGAATTTATAGAAAAACTTCTTTATTGAACGTTGGGGCGGAGTATACTGCCTTGTAATATATCAACAGTTTTATGATGGAAACTTAAAGATATCCTAGTCCTAGAACCTGTCAATGTATCATTTTGCTGTAATCAGGCCATATTCTATTCCACTTCTAAACTAAGCATTTCAATACGGCTGGAAGCAATAGTGAATTTCTTTGTGTAGGCACCTAGCAATTATTTTCACGGAGTTCCATAAGGGGCGCCCTATTTATGAAAAAAAAGGAAAAAACAAAAATGCGTAATATTTACTCGTGTTAGCCGATGGTGTGATGATACATTTGATTATTCTGGAATTTTCTCTTTTGTACATGCAATACTGCTTCTGGTAGTATAGCACTGCTGGTAATTTTTTTTGTTTTGCTTTTTTCTGTTTTGGTATGGCAAATTTTCCACTTGGCGAAATGAGAAAACTTACACGAGACTCTATAGTACAAGATGGGATAAGGCACTAGATTCCTAGTGCTGTCCATATCTCTAATAAACATAAAACAGGCCTTATGGTCTAAACCTTCAGTTGATATGAAATATACAAGTAAGAGGCTTTTTCTCTTTTATAAGGTATCCGCGTGGGGCAAGAAATAAGAAGGAATCAGATGTAAAAGGCAGAAATTATGTAATAAAAATGGCCAAAAGCAATCAAAACCGATTCCTGAAAAGCGATATCATCCTTTCGACAAAATGGGTTCAATAGTTCGTTCGCGTTCGTCTTGTGGCTCCTATGGCATGGCTTTATGGCAACAAGCCGTCAGCCAACATCGCAAGCGAGGCCGGATTATTCTTTGAGTTAGTTAGTATAGTGCCACAACCCAAATATTGCACCTCTAGCACCATCTGCACCTTTTGCACTTTCTTTGTTGAGAGGCTGGTTATGATTTATTACCGAGTGATATATTAAAATGTTTATTGGGTTTTTATGCGAATCAAGTCAGAGGAGAATGATTCTTGCTTGCATAATACGCAATAATCGACTATGGTATGACTTTATAATTAATACGGAATGGTAAAATAAATCCAGAACAAATTGCGAATCCTGGTAATATTTGAATTCAAATAGAATAGGGTTCGTCGCTCTTTTAATTAACTGGTGAATTATAAATGAAAATATTTATAACAGAATAAAGAAATAAATAAAAATAAAAAAAAACTCCATCAGACAGCATTATATAGGAAAAAAAAGAAATTCAGGCAAACGCATGCCAGTGATATGACATGATTTTTTACAGCAATTTTCCACCCTTTGAACATAATGATAAATTTTCCGTGACAAAATGTGAAAAAGTAATGTGCGCAACAATTCGGTTCGTGAGATCCATGAAGTAGGAGTAGGAGTAGGAACAATATAGAACATTGGCGGCAGCAACACCAACAAAAAAAAGGAAACGATCATTGAAGGGATGGAATACGAACAGCTATAACGCCACCCGGTCAGAAAAAGCGAACGTCCGATTCAGCAGAGCAATAGGCCACAAAGCGTTGAACTACAGCACGCATATGAAAATTGCTGCGACGCTGAACAGGTTTAATTCGTTGCAGTTTATTGCCCCATCGGGTGCGCTCACGAGGGGTTTGAGCACTTCTAGCAAGAGCCCAAACAGCTATCCTTTCCCTTAGGCCAGGGAGGTGGTGTTATGCTTTTTTTCACGTAATGTCATATACCAGAAAAAATTGCACCCGTCGCTGAGATTTTTTATCGCCTTTAGTTGTGGTGTTCTTGATTCGAAACAGACGTGAGCTCCGAAGGAAGTGGTTATTAAAATTTAAATTGGGAATTATTACAAGAATTATGGGGATTATTAATTTGACAATAACTAGTTGCATTTAAGGGGTTACTTTAATATTGAGTTCCCAGATATTCGGCGAAATTTGGAATTATTTTTGAGGAAGAATATCAAAATATTCGTTGCAAATAACGAGTACGAAGATAAGTGAGTTCATCAAGAGACATTTGTTTAGAAACCCTCTCAGTTAGTTACTCCATTGGGTTTTATGGGAAAATCATAATCTTCGTTTTTAGAAAAATGAGGAAAAAAATATTTTGGAAGTACCAAAAGAAGAAAAAACTGGGTGTAATATTCAATTCGCCCGGTTAGAGTAGAATAAGAAAATATTAATGAAAATCCCAACTTGGTTTTAGACATAAAAGAAAGTCACCAAAGTGCACAGATCAAGCAAATATTGCACTCTTGTAAAATGCATTTGGATCACAAGTGGCTGTTGTTGGGCGCACACGCGGCATATCACAAATATCGATCAATCTCAATTTGCACAATTATTAATAATAAATATGAGGGGGAGATATACTAGTTTCCACTCTACAGGCAAGATCATGCCATGCATATTGGTGGTGTATCTCTTTGTAACGAATAGGTAAGGCCAAGTCAAGAGTACCTCAACAAAACAAATTGACGTAGAACAGGCGAGAGATATCACTTGTTTTTTTGCGCATGGTTGCATACTGAATTGTTTGCAATGACGGTGAATCTAGTAGATTAAGGGGTAGACGGGGCCCGGGGGATGAACTACAGTACCAAAACCTAACAGATTAGTAGTGGACTGTCCAGTTGGTTTGGTTGTCGCTATGCTTCTTGTTGCTGTTGCTGTGTCTTGTGCAGCTAGTGCCTGTGTATTTTATGCAAATAATTTCACATAATTCTTTGGGGCTAAAACATTTGCAGAAACTAAAAAAGGATTATCTTCATGATCTAGCCAAATGTATTTTCATTTATTGAAACAATGCGGGACTTTTGGTATTCTTATGGAAAAAATTAGAAACAGTGGACAGTATTTTGGATACCTGTAGTTCAACGCATGTTCGTATCACTCAATTTTCAAGAGTTCACTTGCTTCAAAAAAGGAAAATGCTTACGATATAGCTCGAATATATGACGACGAGGCCACAATCCTGCGGTTTATTTCTTGTTTTCTTGTTGACGCCTATGATTTAGCCTCAAGGAATCGTACCGGTGCAATCACGGGCAATAGCGCTCGCGCTCGAACGATTATTAACATCAAAGCATTTCGCACCGTATAAAGAGCAAAAGGGGAAGAGGTAGTAGAAAACCGTCGGCCAGTGCACAAGAGGTTATATTTATATTTATACGTATCACTCCGGTGGTATATTACACACGATTTGTGCCGCGTGTGGAGGCAAAATAAATCGTTTGCGATTGCGCAATTATTTTAATCTGCTGCTGTTGATCTTTTGGTCTGCAATGTTCTTCTTCCTATTTATTTTTACCCATTTTTTCTTACGATACGTATAACTATCTTTGTCAACAATGTTTAACAAATTTGAAAAATCTATCCTGTCACTTACCAAGCGTCCTATTTGCGAACTTAACAGGAACAGTAAGACAAGATTCAATTTGAAAGAAGAAAAAGACGCTTCAATTTGAAGATTCGGTAATGATGATTATTCCAACTAAAATAAAAACATATTATATTTTAATTTTATATACTACGTTAAATTCACGAATGTTTAAATTAAATGCATTTTTGGAGTAATTAAAGAGAAGAGAAGATAAAAAGCAAAAAGAAACAAATTACGACCTCATTAGAAGAATCAATCAAGCCGAGTATCCTACAAAATTCCGATTCATGTATGGAAACATGTATCATAAAATGCGCGTAAAACTAGTAGCACCGTTGAAAATCCCAACTACCTATGCTATGTGTATAGTGAAGAAACGCTAGTAAGCAAAAAATGTCATGAGTTGTAGTTAACCACGGAAACCCCTTACCTCGGCAACAAGTTCATTTTACACCAATTTACGCACCCAACATAGAGGTATCGATTATTTCTCGACGAAAATCATTCAGTTTACCCAGAAGTAGTTCAATCGAAACCAATAGTAGCCAGCCACAAATCTTTCCCTCTTTTTCTTTCTCCACGGGAGATTATTTTTTGGTTTTTTATTATTGTTCAGTTCGTTTTTTTAATTTTTATTCTTCATTTCCTGGTGAGACTAAAATCTCTACTTGCTGCGGAAAGCGATACCTCACAGATACCGTGCCTGATGATGTGATACGATACAATACCGCAGGTATCGTTCAGGTACTAAGCAGTCTCAATGAAGGTAGGTAATTTGGAATAGGTATATCTAATCTCTCACGATAAATTGAATGAATTAACAAAATAAAAATTAAAAAAATTATTTGCCGGCCTATACTTCTTTTCTATACCAATACAAAATAAAAAGTAACCTTTAAAATAGACTATGGTATTTCTTATTATAAAAAGTTAGTTACAATTTGTAAAAAGATTTTTTCCCGCCATCCCACACCTTATAACACTGACCGGATTACTTTTGGATTTCAGCTTATTTTAGATGATCTCAGGTGTGTGTAGGTTTTACCCTAACTTGAACCCTTCATACATTTTTCTCGTAACAGGTGATATACTTGAGCTATTTCTACTGAATCGATGACGATGCAGGTTGAGAAAAGACAAGGGGAGGTAAAAATAAAAGAACCACGAACCGCGGTAAAGCAACAACTTTCATCTTTCACATCATTCACTGATGTAGTTTGGCTAGATCTAAAGCTGTACTTGAGCTAATCTGACACGGTTGAATTGTACCCAATTTTTAGGGAATCAAATGAACCCGTAACATTACAAGAAAAAAAAAAAAACACCTTTTTTTAGAAGCCTGACTTTACAGGAGTTTCAGTTCACTTTAGCAGACAATGAATACGAATCAGTACCTGAAGGTACTCGTGGAATTTCATTGATAAATTTTTCTGAACTACGTTGTGTCTAGGTGGATCGCAGAAAAGTTCAGTAGAGTGTATAGAATTACTAACAGTGGATGTGTTAAATAAACTGACTAAAATTGAATTACAAATGGAATTAAAGATAAAACCATCATCTACTCCATCTTATTTAAAAATCTGTGGTTTGTAACAACCTACAATGCTTCTAAACTTGCGTGGCTCACTTGAGTCTAATATCGCTCAAAATTTTCAATGGTTGCTCGTGGACACGGTCCGGCACCATAATGCCACCAAAAGACTTAACTCCAGCGTTGGCATAATGCAGCTACTCTCAGATCAACGTCAGTTCCTCTAGACACTAATGTGGGGCTTGCACAAATATTTTGCATTTTGTTGCGAAAGAAGTGAAACAAAAATCCAACAAAAGTCAACAAAAGGCGTGATGAATGTCTTAAAGTGACTAAGAAATACGAAAAAAGGAAACTATAAGAAGGTGCAAAAAGGCGAATAAAATTCAACGAGAGAATGCCAGGAATTCCGGTGCATAGAAAGTCACCAGGTTCAGCCATGGAAGCAACAGCGCCTGCCGGTAGCGCCAGCACCGGACACCTGGTGGGTTTTCAGATAGAAATGAAGCTGAGGTGATGGAGCCCTGGAAGGTACTCTTACCGGAAAGATATTGAAAAATTAAGTAAACTTCTTAAGTCACTGCAACGTTATAGAATTTTTTTTTTTATTATTAACACCTTATGTTGTTCAGGATTTACTAAATTGTTAATGACTGACTTTATAGTAGAGCACATGAAGTCAAAATAAAATATTTCTAAAAACAAGTTATTTTGATAATGATTTTATTTGTGTACTAAAACTATTAAAGTATCCAAAATGTGTGGGCATATAAGACCGATAAGAATTGCGTCTTTCTAGTGCCTAGCCCGCCCGAACATAAACGTGATCACTGACCACGAGTTGTAGTCACGAAAGTTTTTCCATTTCCTTCCGTAGATTTTTGTTTTGTTCCTTTTAATTTCTTTTTTTTTCTCGTTACATTTTTATTCTTGTAGATTTTCTCGATACATATTTTTACTTGTTTTGTTTCTTATTATTAAGAAGCTGTACGCGACGAGTTTCTTAGCCCAGTCCAACAGTAAGCTGTTACTACAATGCTTCTCACTGCACCTTCAGTATATCCAATCTTCAGGTTGCTCCTGTTTTGTCCACCCGGGTTTGCTGTTGAATGCGAAGTACGCGCTCGCACTGCGCTACGATATTATTATTAAATATTTCGTTTTTATCTAGCATTTTATCCCCATTCAGGTCGGTTATTTGCATACTTTTAACAAAATATGTTCCTATTGTCCACGCGCGCTTACAGTCGTGCAGTTGGGTTCGGTCTCTTTTTGATCGTTTGTTTCTCGGCTTCCAGACTTTTTTAGTTGATTGTAAGAAACCAAATGGATAAAGACGTATTTGATATAGTGTCACTGCTTTTTAAGGTAGAAAATTTAAAATTTCATAGTAGAAATTTTAGAATATCCCGCTATGAAAGGCTAAACACTGAAATGTCGTAACTTTCATAAAAAGACAATTTTTTATAGCATTTTAATAGAGATAATAAAGCGCCTTTAAAACGTAATACTATTCTGCTGAAGGTTTATTCGCAATAAATACTTAAACAGATATCTTTAATAATGTCAACAGATAAAAGTTTCCTTTAGGGCATGAAATAAAAATATCTTAATTTCGAAATAATTTAGTTTCGTTTCCATTATTAAAACGAATATTCTAGGTTTCTGTCACAACGTTTACTCCATAGAAACTCCTTCCCATGTATGCCGATTTGGGAACTGAGGGCATTCGTGCACAGGTTCCATGGGGATTATAGTGCATGATCCTTTTTGGTCTTCTCGCTACTGATGCCATAACTATTACATGGTCGATTTGCTAGCACCGAACACTGAAAGTCGACCACATCAGCGTAAACAAATATAGCAGCATGAGCAAGGGTAAAAGCAACACGAGCAGCAACAAAAACAGTTCCAATAACAAGGAGCATTATCAGTATCAGCCGCAGGAGCAGCAGAAACCAGCAGCAATGGAAGTGTATGAGACCCCCCAGGTTGGTCGGCTTGTTATGTTAGCCGACAGTTCGAATGGTTGAACGGATTTACCCGATTGGGGCTAGTATCTTAGCCATAATCCAGCCAATTTGTCGATATTTGTCTCAGTCCTCCTAAGGTTGCCCGAAATTGAAAGAAGAGCGAAAAGGAGTCCTTTGATATAGATACAAACATTCTGATATAGATTTTGGTTTTATCGTTTTGCTTGCAAATTAAATATCGACGGTGACCCATAAGAGGTAAAAGATAAAAAAAAATATCAATCTTTTTATTAGTTCTCCAATTCGACGGAGGTCTCTTCCAAAATTAAGATGTCCAGACCACCGCGTTTGTTTTTATTGATGTCGCGCACAATGCACGAAGTCAAATTGAGTGGAAAATCAATATACAACAAAGAGGAGATGATAGAATTGATGATCACAAGAACATCGGGTGATAACCAAGAGGATGATATGGCCTTTACCCCAGGACTAGTTGTCTTTTCGATTAATTTTTTTTTTCGCTATTGCTCCATGAAGATATAGTCGAAAATAAAGTAATTTCTTAATGAGCACGTTGTGTATTCTTAAAAAATATGCTATAGGCACCGCTTTTATAATCATATTAACCATATAATCAGATATGATGGGGGTGACAATGATAAGCACCTGGGGGCGTTATAAAACCACTGAACAATTGGGAGCATGGAGATGGCACGATATCGTTAACTTCTCAATTTATTTTCAAAAGTAACTGCAGGTGGCGCTGGCGGTTGCTTTTGAATTATTGCGTGAAATAAATTTCCCTGGGCTTTTTTCAATTAAGGATACCTTTAGACATTACCGCTGAAATACTAGTTACGATCTCCACCGTACTGCGTACAATAGCTGGGCGCAATATCGGAACCAATAACTGGCAAAATATTGTGTGGGAGGTGTTTTATTAGGTGAACAGCTGTATAAAGTAGACCTCCTGGGGTATACATGTCGGTGCGGTGTTTTATCACTGCCGCTTTGAACATTAATGCGATATGATCGAAATAAAAAAGGAATCAAAGTGTTTCTTAATGCTGAAAACAGTATAGAAAATACATACAGTAGAAAATTGCTTTCTGAGATGCACCGACACATTGATCATTTTTCGGACAATTCTAAATAATTCATAAGAACTTAACTATTGGACATTTTTCAGTTTTATCCAAAAATTTTAATTTATTTCCATTACCCTTTGTAAGGTCTGTAAAAGATTTAAGTATAAAATAATGTCAATTATGTTCAACAATTTTATCATTTCGCAATAAATTGTGGATATTTTCTAGAACTCTAGATTTTCTTTCAAAAATCTTTGCAAAGAATTTGCCTCGCCTAATTTCGTTTTTCTTTCAATAAATACTATTTAATCTGTATAATGATATAATTTCAAGGACAATTATCACTAAGTAACCAAGACTGAGATAAATATAGTAAGATTAAGAACTGTGGAAATGTCCTAATTAATTGAGATAAATCAACCCCCTAGTAATTCATATGAAAATTTGTTTATAGTTTTTGAAAAGGAACAATAGAAACGGCTGAAGCCGATCAAAATTTAGCTATAAGAAAAAAATTAAATCAATTTAAGCTCCGCCTTTAAAAACCTCAAAATCCAAGCAGATCGGATTGGATAAAAACTACAACAGTAGAAGGTAGAAGAACCGCCCGTTTTTAGCAATACATCTTTCAACTTCTTCACAGTATACGTAGGGTATGTCTTGTGCTTGACAGTGTGGCCTACGCAGACTAGCCAAGCCTCTCTGTAAGCGCAGCGCTGTTGCTTGCTGCTGCTGTGCGACTTATGCTAACTGATCGCTAGCTCATAGCTTGCCGCCGGCCCTTGGATGAAAACATGAACATTTCACTTGACTACCGGGTGTAGGTAGTTGTTGGGTAGATGCCACACGATTTGCTTCTGTTTAGGTGAATTAATTTTTTCTTTCTTCAAATTTAATTGGGTTAATCGCGTGTGTTAGTGCTCTGCATGCAACTTATGTATAAATTTGATTCAATTTTATTTTTTGTTTTCTTTTTATTTTTTTTCAGGTCGGCATATACTATCTTTTTACTTGAGAATTTTTGGATATATTTTCCCGAATTGCTACAAATCAAAGTAGAATAGGAACTTTTAAATGCTTGGAGATAAATAAAATTTGTTATTCCTCTAATAAAAATTGATGAATAAACTATTTCAAATTTCAACAGGCGATGTTAACAAGCAACATATTTTGGTTACCCTAATTCAATTAAGACTTTCTTTTTCGAAAAGCCTATAAGCTGTGACCACTACACGAAGGAAGTAACTTAAGTTTAAATAAATATTTTCAAAATTCACGAAAATGTTTATGACTATATTATGTACTCAGCGAAATTTGAAACTATGATTATAAATAATAAAATCATAATCTTGTTATAAGGAAATAAAACCATTAAAAGCATATGCCTTTAGCAAGGCATTTCCCCAAAGACCCATTGATCCCTTTTCTTTATAAAATTTTATGTTTTAATTAAACATAATCGCCACATGACAATATTTTATTGAAATTTAAAGAAGTGAGTAAATCTGAAATATCGTCAACATAAACTTTTATATCTTTTACAGGGAAATTTAAATATTCTTTCACAATAATATAAAGGACGGGAAAATATGTTAATACAAAAAGAATAAATATATTGAGGCTATAGTATAGAGTAAAACTATAAGATAGTGATTTTATACAATAAGTACGAATAGCAACTGAAGCAACAGTATAAGAATTCTTTTTTTTTGAACAGGTAAAACAATTTCTGGACAATATATATTCACACCAGCGCCATCAGCAACCGAGCAAAGAAGGCAGTAGAGTAGGTACGGACCGCGATCAATAACAATACAAGCTCACCTGGGGCCGTCCAACCGTAGCCGCTGTGCTTGACGTACCTCAAACGATTCTATATGCAGTTTAACTCGAGATCTCACCGTCTCCAGACCGGTGATCGTAACAACAGGATCGTGTAGTGTTTACGTTTACTCATTACACTATTTATTCTCAAAAAAATTATTCCCTTGCGCCTGTTGCTCAACATTTTAAAAATTTGTAGTTTGTGCTAAAATATTCTAATAATAATTATCTACTTTTAAAAAACTTTATGCTGTTTTTTTAAATTATTCCATTATATATGATGTATCGTAACTGAAATAATCGCCCTACGTAACCCTATAGTGTTCAGTATCGTTAGAAGCGTTATTTAAAATATTAACTAAATAATGAGGTTTATTTTGATAGAGTGACGAAAAAATTTATTATAAAATTAGTGAGTATACTTAGTGACATATATTAAATTAGCTCTTTTCCTTAGCTTGGAATGTGCTAAATAATCGTCGAAAAAGTTTAATAAAAAAAAGTATATAAAATGACGATTAAAAAATTTCTGTGTGGAATAAATCTATCACTTAATCAAGTGTCGTGATTTTAGTTTCCTAATTTTAAATTTGGAAGAAAATTTATACATAACAAATAGAGTTATGCCTTGAAGTCATGTACTGGTCTCAAATTGGAATGTTAATTATTAAATATAAAACCAAAAATTTTATAAAATAATACTAATTAAAAAATAAGTTTCCTTAAGAGGAGTTTTTCCAACGCATATAATAAAAAATAGATATTATAAAATCAAAAACGAAATAAGTGTATTGGAAAGAATTTATCAGATAAATAAAACAAAAAAGAAAAAAAACGGATTAACCGTCAATATACTCAGGTATGGTAAGTACTAAAAGGCGTAATTTAATTGTAATCCCTGCTTTGCATATTAACTCTTAAAAATTGTTAAAAAAATATCAAATCGTTCCCGTTGATGATACATAGATTATCGTATGATCTACTTTTATCCGATTTGTTTTAGTTAATTTTTATTCTGCTGATTTTCTATATTGTTAACGAGCGATAATCTGTAAATTATTTCAAAATAAAACGAAAGACTTAAGCAATGAACTTGATTTTACTAAGCAAGAAAAACTGAATCCCCGCTGGAGCTAAATCTGATAAATTGTTTATGAAAATCACTAAAAATCATGATTCATTTAAAAATAGATATACAAAAGCTGAAATACGATATAAAAATGAATATTTAAGCTGAATTAAGTAAAACTAGAACAAATTAAACAGACATAGCATTATTTACTTGTATAAATTTTACATCATAAGTCATATCAGTCATTGAGCGATTTAGCGCAGATAAAAAGGGAGGCAAAAATTTATTCCTTATAAAAGAAGAGAGAACGAAAAATCGTTATTAATTCACGGCTTAATTAGAATGTTGTGGTCCCTTGGAAAATATATTTTTGGACATCTCTTTTAATTCATTATCAAAAAGAAATAAAAATGACAATTTTACATCCGGTGATCTGATCTCACTTAGTTTTATTTTCGGTTAAAATAAATTTCTGGATTTCTTTGTTATTTGCTGTGTTATAACGCTGTATATTTTTTGTTTTATAGTTTTTTATAGTCCGTGTATTAAATAGAGGTATTATCCAAATTATATTTACATTATAACTATTAATTTATACATTCAATTGCGAGAACATAAAATCGGTTTGAATTTTTTAACAATTTATTTTGCTTTAACGTTTTCTTACCCTTTGGATATGTATTTATTTATTTCTTTTATTTGTAATGTAATAATGATATAATAGATAGAAAATTTTAATTGTAACTAGTTAAATTTAAAAACATATTTGAAAATTCAATAATTGCTGTATGCTCTGGATGTGAAAATTTAGCGATTGTAAGATTTTTGGCCACATCTGAGACATGCTTATTGAATAAAATTACATTTCCAACACAATCTTTAGTGCACTCATTAGAGTTTTAATTTTATCCATTATGTTTATGAAAAATGTTTACTTAAATTTCTTACTAAGCCACAAATTAGAAGAAAAGAAACAAAACTAAAGAAATGTCAGCAGCGTCTCAATACCAATGATTAAAACAACAAAATTCGCCTCAAATTAATTCTGTTCATTGTTTTACCATCATAGTTTGGCTTATCTTTCATTGTTTAGAGCATAAAAGAAATGAATAGAAGTACGTGCACAGGAGCATGTTTGGACTGTCTCTTGAGAAATGCTATCAGAAGAGAGAATACATCGACGTAACCTTTATCAAATCAAATATAGTTCCACTCAATATCAGAAATTTTTGTATTTTTTCACATTGTTGTTCTTTCCATTAAAATTTTAAACGCTTAGATGGCTAATTATATTTTTCTATAGTTTTCATTATTTTCTTTCCTTTTATTTGCCTGGTGAGGCGAGAGAGAGCTTAGACTAAAGGAATACTGCGTAAAATACTTTGAATGGTGGCTTAGGGAAGCCACAGTTGAAGGTCTTTAACAATAGAAGTAACCGTATGAATATATATTTCCACTAGTGGCGGGAACTATTACGTAATTGAATTGGGAATTAATATTCCTTTTGTTTTACATGGGATTCCGATTTTTTTTTCTTATTTTAAATGTTTTCGTAAAAAATATCCGACTTGCCGATTTTATTGATAAAACACAATAAAAAATTTATACTTATGAAGGAACACAAGAAGATCTATTTGATTATTATTAAAAAGAAATCAGTCTAAGCAACCTTAAGCAATGCCTTAAAGGGGACCTAACAATATCACCAGCAACAATTTGACCAAAGAGAAACGGCAGCTGTGAAGGGATTAGAGTTGAGGGCGCGGTAAAACGTGTAAGGCGAATACAACTATCCATGCTGGACATCGCTGTTCCCCTAAAGTAGTTAGTCAGACTATTACAACATGATTCCCATTGTTGTCCGCCCAGAATGAATTGAAATTCTTCTTATTCTACTGCTTTATCTTCAACTTATTTCTCCTTTTACTTCCTTCTTGTCCCCGTGAAGTAGTTGCAAGAATATAGAGTGATATGTGCAAAAGACGGACGAACATAAGAGGGCATAACATTTTACCTTGAGAAGATACATACGTACAGAGAAGGAAAAATTCTATTTGTGCAGAAATCTTTCCCCATCCATCAAAACCACAACTATCAGAAGGAGATCAAAGCTTTGGGTTGGGCACCAAACCATCATCATCATTATCATCATAATCATTTTCATCATTCAGTAGCCCCAGTCAACAGGTTTTCTTTGGAGTCTCATTCTTAAGCGTTTCCCTCCTACTGTACACTTCATTTCATTGCCCTTGACGGGAATTTCATCTATTTTATCTGACTAAAGTTGCACCATTCAATTGAAGTTTCTATTGAGGACCCAAGATTGTCGTTTTTATTTTATTCTTTTTAGTTATTTTACTTCTTTATCTATGCTAAACAGAGAGTTGATCATGAAAATTCCACGACCTTAGTCTAACATCAGCGGTATCAAACTTCAACGTGCAAAAAACAAACTCTATCACCTGGACCATCCTCCTGTTTGCTTTTCAACATTCTTTACCAGAATAGTTATTTTAAAAAAATCACTCCCTACACATATTTCTTAACAGGTAAATTCAAAAATTATCGAGTTGTCAGAAGCAACCAGAAAGGATAATAAATATTTTCATGCAGTGGCTATGCGATTTAGTTATCGTTAACACCGACATTTTCTTAATTTTATACTATAAACACGTACTTGTTTTATCTAGTAAAATATTTTATTTTATATTATTTTGAATTAAGAAAAAAAAGAATATAATCGTAAAAGGATTTTCATTTTAAACAAATTGTCATAAATACGTAAATGTCTGATAGTTAACAAAAGGTAACCACGAAACATTAAAAGATAACCAAGGCTACCACACTCCTACTGCTGCCCAGTAACATTTTAATGGTCATGGAGCACTTTTCTACAGAAGCGCCACTATAGCGATGATAATGTTTAACTGCATGGGGTGTTGTATATGTGGCGTTACGGACAAAACGATTCTATGCCTCTTTCCAATGTTTTTAATTTTCAAATTTTCTTTTGGGCCTCCTCAGGTGTATACAAGGTGCATAAATCATTTTCATGGAAGGTATCTAGTAGGTTTATCTAAAGTGAACTGTGCCTTGGAATATGAATCATCTGGGGATATAACGGCCAACAATTGATGTTGTGTGTTTTCTATTTTTTAATATTGTCTCAGTAGCATTAAAGGAAACGCACTGTTTTTACATATATGTACTTCCCTGAATATTGACATTAAAGAATTATTCAATGAAAATTGTTATGAACGCTGGGCTTATCTTTTATAAGCTATTTAAGGAAAACAATGACATATTAGTGCTCAAATTATAAAAGATAATCCTAACAAAATTAATTGTAATTTCAAAAGCAAAAATAAAAAAAGTTTAAAAGGAATATAATTTTATTTAACAGGCACCCCGCAATAAAAAGTCTAACGGCGTCAAATTGCAGCGTAGACTTGTGCAAACATTTTATGAATACGATGAAATATTTTTGTATATAAATTTTTTGTACCGAAAATAGAAGTAAACGAAAACATTATAGAAAATTATCCAATTCTACTCCTGAGTATAAAAGAAAAATGTTAATACCATCGGTAAAAGTAGAATGAGCGGAAATGGTAGCATGTGTCGTTGTGTTAATTTCTATGCACCTGTTGAAAAATTTTCTTTTAAGGTAAATTTGTAGAATGCTTAGGGTGTACAATGTGAGCATACACCTGTATATAAAAAATAAAAGAGGTGCCTGCATAACGGTCAAGTGAACTATTTAATAGATTAGGAGCAAGGCAGTTGTTGAAGGAACACGTGCTGCACGTGGCAGCTATTAATGAATTTTTCTGTTGCTCACATACTTCCTTTAAAACAGGAAAATTACAACAGGTGGGAAGAATAGACAGAGAATTTCTGAATAGATTTTGATAAAGATCCTTAAGTCAACTTAGAATTCCGATATTTATGAAAATTATTAAGAAATCATAATGAATATTGTCAGCCATCCCTCTAAGAATTTCGGCTTTAATATTGTTTATAGAACTCCATTTATAATTGTTTAAAAAGCGTAAAAAACGGACAATTGTCACGTAGCTATGGTTCGATTAAACCGATCTATTAAATACGTACATGTGCATTAATAACCTTGTAGTAACTGATGCTATTTGATGCTGCTACTATATTGATAAATTGTGGTTCAAATTGAACATGAATTTATTAATGGCTGAACAAATTTTGCTTGGTTATATCCAACATTTTTCTCCTTCTATTTCTAACACTTGAAAAGTACAAGTAATTTTTGGAGGCTTTCTAAATACCCTTACAGGTTTTCGTGCTATGATCAGCATGGAACTGCAACCAACAGTGCATATTCAGCACTTAAATCATGGCCATGGTCTGACCACACTACAATCACAACATCATTCTGGACTAATGACACATCACCAGCATCAGCTTTCTCTTCAGGATGATAAGTCAAAAAGTAAGTACACTAATTTTGCATCATAAGCAAAATATTCTAAGATAAAATTACATAATCCTACACTATCCTATTTCTATATTTAACAAGCCTATTTATTTCCTATTCTTTAAAATAAATCGAAACTTTTATAAATGGAAGAAAATCATTTTTCTACAAATACCTCATTAGATGTTGTTAAAACGAAAATATTTTCCTTTCCCTCCAACATTTTTATTAGCTTCGCGTTTTAAACCAATTATTTTTCTATTTATAGTAGAAAACGTGTGATATTAGCAAACATAAGTAATTATATAAAGCTGGTCATTTCCGTTAAATGTAAATTTTAAGAGAGAATTTTTAAGGATTAAATCTGAAAGTAATTACTAACTAGATTGTTTACATGTTCAAATATAATTGTTTTTTAAATATAGTTGAACAGATTTTGTAATACTTTCACTGAAAACAAATACTAATTAATATAATGTTATTATTTTTTTATATCTACAATTTCATTTGAGAAACCTTATACAAATAAGGTACGATAAATTAATAGAAGGCATTCTTGTAGAGGCGCATATTTGTGATTTTGATAATTTCATGATATTGAGAAGAAGAAATAGCTAAAATATCTTAGCGCAGAAATCAAAGACATGTTTGCTCTTATTCAAACTGGAATAAGTCAAATAAGGAAATGAACATGCTTAAAATCCATAACTAAGAGTTCAAATACATAAAACCGAAATTGAATCAAAAACGATCAGCTAAAATAGCTATCGCGGCAGATAACTTTATCCCACCTACGCGCGAAAAATAAACAGCTCGACCGGCGCTGTATTTGACCAATGTTACACAGTTATATAAGTTTATTTTTTAAAAACAATTTATCTTGTTTTACCAGTGAAGTATCGTGTTTTATTTATTTATTTCTTGTTTTCATTTTCATACTGAGAGAACGTTTCTTTATATGGATTCCCCAAGAAGGCCAGCATTGAGTAATGTTACAGAACAAAGAAGTAAAATATGTGTTATCATTTACGATAAGTAATCAATATATGAGCCCTATCTGGAATATTTTGTAAAAGTAATAGATGCTGATCATAACAAAAATATAAATCTCACCATTTGCAGTTGAATACACTGCTTGATATTCAAAACAATTTTTTTTAATTCAATGTATTTTCTGGTAATATACTTAGTATCGTCCAGCAGCGACAATCTATTATTATTTTTTTCTTTTTTTAAATATTTGCTTATATAAAAACAAGTAATCCCATCAAATATACAGGTTTTATTAATTTTAAAGCAAAAAAATCTATCATATCAAATGCAAATTTTCTCTATATTTCTTGTTTCTAGCTGCATACAGAATGGACGGTCTTACGTGTAGTCTAATGCCACCTGAATGGATTGATATTAGCGGGGCGGCAACTATTGATAGACCAGCCCCACCCCATACAGGTCAGTAAATTAAAAAAGAACAGAATATAGTGCCTCTGCTTGCTTGAAAAAAAAAATGTAAAACCATAATTTACGCAAATTTTAGGTAGTTATGAATTTTTTCGTACGTGCACATATACAATTCCCTTCAAAAACCTAGAATTCCTTTGATAAGGTTAAAAATCCTTTTGTTTCTTCTATAGTACTATAGTAAAATGCTTATAAATAATTTTTCTTTAAAATTTCTGTAAAAAACTACAACTTTTAACGTATCAATTGTTTATTTGTTAACCCAATATGAACTTTTCGTTTATATTTTATCTTTTCAGAAGATTCTCACAGTTCTCAGGGGAGTATATCCGGTGATGGTAAGTCGATCTTATTTTCTAATTTTTAAATTTTTAAATTAAATGCACTTACAAGTTAGTTCCTTCGTACGATCAAACGTTGCGTGATATTAAAAGAAAACAAAACTATAAAAATAATCCAATTTCAAAATTTAGAACTTAAAAAGTATTAATTTGTAATTTTTTTAAAAATCATTCTCAAGCAATTGTTTCAAAAGTAAGGATTTCAAAGAGTTAAAAACTCATGTTGAATTATATCAATCTGAATTTCATCGGATTTTACTTCCTTTATTATTCCCTATTATTCCCAGTTATTAGATTACGACTGCTAGCCTAACATAGATAATTATGGGCAAAATGCAATTCACCTAAAAACGTGAAATGTACGAACTCGGTACAATCCACACCAATTGTGTTCTTCAGTTATCGACCACTATCGACGAGTCGCATAGAGTAAAGCCTACATAGGTATCCATAAAATCGCAAAAACGTAATACTCGAGTCTACCATTGAGTTTACATAGGTACACCTTACGCTCATCCTTTGCACGGAGCATATTTTTTATGGTGGTAAAAGTTTACAGCAGCAAAGAAAAACAAAAAAACCAAAAATAAAAAATTTATAGTACGAGAAAAAAACAACAAAAAAACCTAGAAACTAAAGCAAAAAGATTATAACCATTCTCAAAAAGACATTTCGCCGTGATCAATGAACAATTGAAGTATGCTCCTCATGCGGTTGATTTTATTTTTCTTTTCTTTCCCTTTTGTAGTCACCACATCATAAACTACCTAGAGGCAAAGGTATAGATAAATATACTTAAAATAGCTATTGCCTGTTCCACACAGTAGACTCTCTATCGATTGTTATGGTTTTCCTTTCATTCCCCTCAATGCTCTGAATTCTTTTAAATTTGCCTGGCATTTTTATGCATTCAAAAACAGTGAATCTTAAGTCTAGACTAAAGTCTAAGCTTAAGTAGAGAGTTTGACATAGGACCATGTTTTGATCTAACATGTCCTGGTAAAGTAACAAGAAGAAATTCCCCTACAGTTGCAAACAAGACTAATCTAAGTAAACTAAAAGTGGACAAACTAATTGTAGAGGATATTAATCTTTTAAGGCAAACATGCCTACGATTATATATACGTATATGTATCCTATATTTTATTTTTATTTTCATTGTTTTTTGTTTTTATTAGGGTAATGACATTGTTATGTCCATTGGGGCTTATTGGTCTGGTAGCAGCATATATTGCTTAGTAAAACGCTAAGCACAGACATTCAATAGATATTTGTATCAAAGAAATGGATCGCCTTTTATATTATTTTATTTTATTTTTTTAATGATTTTATTGTAGTGTGATTTCTATTTCTTGTTTTGCATCTTGCATACCATGTTTGTACACGATGTTCACAAAACGTAATCGTGTCTCCGGAATTAATTCAATGCAATTAGTCCAGACATTTGTTTCAAGGGATTTCATCGTCTACATATAACCTGTATATAAGTCTAACATTATATATGTAGATTTACATTTTACTTCCTATTAATGCTTGGAATAAATGTCACTAATCTTGCAAAATAATGCTAAATGCAACACTTATCCACACGAAGCCTTATCAGGCTAAAGAAATCGTTTTACATCATTAATCTTCCTTATTACATGCACCCCGCAATTCTCTCCTAGTAGAATAAGACGTGAAAAATAATTAAGTATGGGACAAAAGGGGAAATTTGAAAAAAATAAAAATAAAAAATAAATTACTGCAAATTTCAATTTACCAGGTGTGTCACAATGTTGTCTTCCCCTCTTCCCCATTCTGCCCCTGCTCAACTTCTCAGTCTCAATGAATGCCATCTATTGAATGCGCACTAATAAATCTCCTTAACGATCGTCGTCGCCGGACGCCTTAGGTACCCAAATGGCCTGTGCAAGGGAGTTGTGCGCTAAAACATTAAGTGTTAACTCTGCTGCTATTTTCCTTAGACAAGGAACAGTAGCAGGTAGTTAACCACCAAGAGGTTAACAATTTGGTAAACTCCTTGGGGATTATTTTTATTCCGTTTACGTATATAAAATAATGTGATATAAAAATGCTCATTCAAAGGCAGAGGAAAGTCATGGAAAATTCATCATAACGTTCAAATTCATATGCCTATAGCAATTATACCCGCACATAAGTAATGTTAAAAAAAAATTATTGAAATAAAAAACTTTTTGGTCATTGATAAATAACTAGAAGTATATAGAAAACCCCCCACGTATGACCAGTTCTTAACACGCACGTGTCATTCGACTCGTTCGGCTTCTTAAATGAGATGCTACGATCTTGTCTATATGCCGTCAATAGAATAGCAACAAAGAGCTACCGGCATCACGCCGACCTGCCAGAGTCACCGACACCGCAACTGTAGTTGCTGCTGCCGTCCTCAAACGAAAGGAAGGTACTAATCGAACCAGCTACCACCTGATCTACCTGCAGACTGCTATGAGTACCACGGATAGCCTGCAGCGAAGAGATGTAACCCCCCCGTGACTAAGCCGATCGGTCCGAGTTTGCTGTTGTTTTGTTTTTTTTTTTGAATGTGTGGAAAGTTATAGGCCTACAAAAATATACCTTACACATCCCGAAAGTTTCATAATAATCTAGACGAAATAGCGTGCATTTAGGCACTAAAATAAAATCTCGTTTAAAAGCTTTGAGTAGCCTCTGCTGCCTTAGACCGTGTGATATAAAAATTGAATTTGGAATTATTTGGAAATGCCTGCTTTCTTAATTTTTCCAAACTTTGCTATAATTTTTATCATTTTGTATATTATTATATTATATTAAAAGGTATAATTAGTAGTACATAAGTACTACTAATTAGTACATAAGTACATAATGAAATTATCAGGCCACATACTCTATTAAATTTCTTATGTACGAGTACTCAAATTTATTTTATTCGAAAATGGGCATTAAAAGCAATGTTCAATGCCAAAGAAAATTGCACAGTACTATGGTATCGTATTATGTATTAAAATATGATAGGCTTCTAAGCGACTATTCATTATTCTAGTGATATTTTTCTTTGTCAATGCTGTACATTGTGATGACTCTTCGTTGTCGTAATCATCAAAATATTGGGTTAGTTGGTAATTATTGTTATCACATTAGGACAAAATTATCTGTCAGCCAGGGAAGGAACTGGAAGCACACCTTCTTGAACACCTGAATAGAACACAATCATAGATGAGATATGAGTAGATCTTCGAGAGTCTGCCAGGCCCTTGCCTTTATACAGGTTAGCAGAACTTTAGAGATTAAAACGCGGGCAGAGGTGCCCTGCTAGTTTAGTAAATAAGAGTAAGGTGGAATTTTTGCTCCAGGCAATGCGTCGTTTAAGGTCTATTCCCTCCTTGAGATTTGAAAAACAAAAATAAAATAAAATAAAAAATAAAATTGTAGTGTTCCTAGGTTAGGTAAAAGTTAGTATTTCTTTGGTCTTACTACCTCTTACAGACTATGCACGATATCAGATGACGCGTTATGCTATACGCTAAACTAAAGAAACGGCGGTGTCTTACATATGTGGTGTTGGTATATACCAACTTGCATAGATCTTCAAGAAATTTTACCTCTAGATGTATTCACCAGCATAGGAGTCTGAGCTCTGGGGATTTTTTAAAAAGAACATTTATCTCAGCTTTTATCCATTTCACTGTGCAGGCATCAATTACAATTACTTTGAAAGAGCTGATCTCGGGGCTATTAGATAAATTCTCCTCCTCTAAGCACTAAAAACAGCAGCAGTATCAAACTAGCTAGCAAGCTGGTGCACCGTAGGGATATGTACCTTTATAACGAGGAGAAAGGGACGGTGAATAAAAATCATGCTGCTGAGCTAAAATCGATTATTGTACTATCGATAAACATAGGTTCCATGTATCTGATGTAAATGGGATGATGAGAACGAATAGATCACCATAAGGCGGCACGCAGCAGCTTCACCTCAGATGAGAGAAGATATTATTTTTTTTAACCTTTTATAATGTGCTTCGTTGAACTACATATAAGTAAAATAATTTTACAGGTATACCCGGATCCTATACTCTCTTTTGTTGTTTGAACTCAAAAACAAAATATAAAAATTTATTGGAATAAAACATAAACAAGAATGAGTTTAAACTTAGGCCTGTAATTGTTGCTATCGTTCATATTATTGTATTGAAATCTCGTCAAACAATTGTAATTTCTCAATATAGCTGTAGCCCCATTGGCCAATAGATCTTGACCAAATTGCATTATTTTGCTAGTAATTGATTATAAGTACCTCAAAGATCGATTAATTTCCTTCAAAGAACTATGCTAGCGACCAAGTCAAGTAAATAAATCCATTATTATGGACTATGCTTTTAAAAGCCAATTACAAGGGGACGAAGAGATAAAATATTCCTTTCACATACAATGGACAAGAGCGTAATAGTTTTATTTATGTTCAAATATGGTATTTGCTATTTGATCGGAATGTTTTGGTTACATTTTTCGATATAATCGCCAGTGAGTGAAAGCGAATATAAAATTACCTAAAAAAGCTCTTAAAGGAAAAAACAAGAACTAAAATTAATTTATAAGAGTTGAGTAAATAGGCTACCGATGAAAATCTTTGCGCGCACAAAGTCAAGGAATTAGAATTAAAATGAAAGAAACCCTTTCAATTTCAGTGCATGTCAACGTGATCACAAATATTTTCCAACGTCTGACCAAATGGCAATATCTTGGCTGACCCTTTGGCTTCCACAAAAACCCATTTTGCAAGTTTGACCTCACGATTGCTTTGAGATTGTTAATGCGACTGGCTGCTAGCTTTGCTGCCGTTACCACTGTTCCCGCTGCTGTTTTTGTTGCTATTGCCCCTGCTATCAGTGGGCTGTTGTACCCACAGTGAGCTCTCCCTGGGTGTTATATAAAATCGACCAAAGAATGATTTGGCGACGATTTTCGCTGATTTGCTTCTGTATCTTTTTTCGAGCTATAGTTATTACCTGAACTCAGTCGGTAAAAACACCTAGCAGCTATGGAAAACCTGTCATTATTTTGTGCCGATGCTTCATTATGATGATCCTTCAATTTAAGTACAACATAATAATGCTGCGGGAGTTTCATAACTCTTTCGTTTTCCGTTACCGACTTAATTAGAATACCTAGCCAGAGCGCATTATTATAGCTACCTAATATAGGGAAACTTGAGTAAATCTACAGAAAGAAGGGAGAAAATATTTTTTTAAGGTGTGCTACCCTAGATTACCATGAAAGGTCTAGGATACACTGTCCGCGGTAGTTAACAAGTTACGAAATTGAACAAAATTTTCAGATAGAAATAAAACACAACAGAAAAGCAAACAAATGCCAGCAGGAGCAAAGCATATACTCTCTTCGTCTATCAGGTAGGTACTTCTGGTAAAGTGCCTGAACATTGCCGACCGCATCTACGACAAAGTCCACCAAACGTTCAGTTGCCCATTTTATAACGAGTTACAGGTAATTTTGTCACACAATTAACACCAACGCCTTCGAAGGCTTCCAGAAAAGCAGTAAACATAGATGAAAAAGGAACAACGACAATACTAAATAAAACAAATAAAAAAAAAAATAAAAAAACGCCTATGACTTACTGGCTAAGAGATTGTGTTACAGGGTTTTAAGAAATCGAAAGAGAGCCTTAAGGTGTTATATATGGGTGTGAGGTGAGGCTATAATATATTATAAAGTTGGCGGTCGTTAGAAGAGGAGAACTTTGTTGGACAGGGTAGAGGGCAGAATAGAGGTTTCAATAGAATTCCGCTTCTGGTTAGTAGCTCAAAAAAGAAATTACTTAAGGAATTTGTTGTGGTGATACTGAGTCCATTTGTTCAGTACCTCAGCAGTTTGCCAACTTTTAGAGAGGCGTAGCACTTCATAATTTCACCATTCATTGCTTTGTCGAGAAATAAATTACCATTGAGTAATAAGACTAGTATTCTTATTCTAAATAATAAATTCGTATAGGTTTATTTGAAAATTTTTAAGGAAAAGAAAATATAATGAGCAATTTATTCGTCCTTAGGCGCTTACAAAAGGAAAGTTTTTATGAATTTACTGATTCATTAATTTTTTCGTCAAAGTAACATGGTTATAATAAACTACCCGTCCAAGTTATTATCGATATGAAAGCAAAAATCTCACTGCGATGCAATAAATCGAGCAATTTTATTCCAAGATAGGTACTTTGTGAACTGTGGAAAAAGCAGCATAAAACCTTAAATTGGAACCGAACAAGGAAGAAAACTAAGAAAAGATAACTCTTGAGTGACGTGGTCATTGATGTAAAATTACAGGGTGAAATTGAACAAATGGTTGGTTAGCATTACAAACCTGATTTTCGTAAAGCACGAGAATAACAATCTGTTGAAAACATTAATCTTGTATAGATCTACAGAATTGTTTTGAATCAAAATAGAAAACACACTAGAAATATCCGCTAATCGTGTAATATTATAAATCCTTTTTTTTTACGAAATGTATACATTTGTTTTACTATTTAAAAGAAATATCAAAAGGACATTGGAACAATACAAAAATGTTAAAGAGGTACAGGACAGAGAATGCCAAAATAATAGTTGCCACTAGTCTCAGGAGCGTCAAAAGTTTATATAATATAATACAAGTAGCAGCAATAGCAAGGTAAAGTCATCCATAGCGGCGTGGTAGGTGAATTAAACTAAACCCACCCACGTGCGCACATACTGTGTATACACCGGCGAGATCAATTTATCACCTGTCTCGAAAAATTGATACCTGATCATTAGAATTGGATAAGCATGAATGCTATTTTCGTTTTATCTAATTTTATGGCAGTTAATTAGCCGACATGAGTGTATATCTCGAAAGGAATTATATTGTGCAGAAAATCGTGAATAGCTAGCTATAGTTGGGTAGCAGTAACTACATTCGTTCTTCAGGTGATAGACCCTCCCCTCTTCACCGGGTAAGAAAAAACGGATCGCGCCTGAACAAGAGAGTACAGTGTTTTGGAATCCTTATATCAACCGCTTTAGCCTGCTTGCCAGTCAGTCAGTCAGCGACTAGCTAGGCAGGTATAGAAGGAAGTAGATTGCGACACACGCTGTCATAAAATGAAGCAACAAAACAGTCTCTAGCTTGGACTATTATGAGGAAAAACAAGGAAATTCAATTAGCACGTAAATTTCTAATTCAAACTACAAGAAAAAAAAGCGAATACAAAAAAAAAATATCGAACTTACTACCAGTCTATGTATGTTCTTATACCCTGAAAGATTGTAGAGCTGGCAGGGCGTCGGTGGAGGCAAATGGTTGGATTTATCGCTAAAAGTAGTAAGAAGGTACGTATGTCTCTTAAGTAAAGCCAGCTTGGGGTCTCCAGCGACTGGAGCAATTCTAATTAAATTTACTGCAAATTAGCGCAAATCGTAATAGAGAGACCCATGTGCTGCTTGCTCTATGCTCTCAATGAATAGCCAATTTGCACAATTTAAAATTTGAGTTAAGCTAAATACGTTCAACGATAAGCATTTTATCGTGTTTGTGGTATCAAATTCACCCGTTCTTATATATTATTAAAGACAAATAAAAACAAAGAAAAACTCCGCAGGTGCAATATCTATTCCATATTAAACTGAAAAATAAACACAAAGAAAAATATTTAAGTTTGTTATGGCGGTAGCAAGCGTGTCTATAGTAGCGAAATGGACGATAAACAATTGCATTGACGATAGTGTTTCCTATTCCATATACGATAATACACATTTGCTCAAGAGGTGATATGGGATTGTTCTCGTGAGAATTTATCTACAAAAACCTGATTATTGAGATAAAAACAAATAGCACATTATAGACAAAAGCATATAAAACCAAATAATTAACTAAGAAGTTTTATAATATTATTATTATTACTATTATTATTATTTTTCTTTTTTTTTTGGAAAGAAGGGATTTTTTTTTTTAATAAAAAATAATGCTATTTGATAATACATCAGTATATTATAAAAGTCAAATATTTTATCTAGTTAATTTGCTTAGAAAATATCTAGAAAGCATTTTATTAGTTCTTTATTAGATCTACATTGTGGATCGTTTTGTACCATTCGGCTTATCCGCGGGTACGACTTACAGCGAATAGGCGCATAAAGAACTAAGGTAATGTAAGGTAGGGCACGTTGATTAATTCGCTGCGTTTATCTAATATGCACTAGTTAGGTTGTTAACACGTAATCATTGGACATATAAGTCAGACAGCCGGTGGCGGCAGTCACATGGCGCGCATATACGTACATAAATGTACATGCAAAATGCATGCTCCTGTTGCACGTCCAGCTCCATCGCATCTTACGACGATTGGGATATTACGCGTGAATATTAACTTCACGCACTTTTTATTGATCTCTTATTACGTGGCTTTAGGAGGTATGCAAGGTACATCTAGCTATACGTAGTTTATGTTAGTTGTAAAGGGGAGGGATGATGATGATGAAGTCAAGTAAAAGATGTCGGACACACAGTGAATTGCCCAGTTCTACCCGAGGTTAAAGTAACCCTAACTCGGTTAGAACTTTGAAATATTCTATCGATTTGTATCGGGGATGAGATCAGAGTCCCAACAGAGCAAAACAGTTGCAGTTGCGGCATCATATGTGTAATGAAGTTTCTTGCCGCTGTGGCTGCCTGATGGTGCTGCTGTTGGAATCGCTGACGATGATGGTGCTTACCTGCATCGGCTCTAGCTGAATGGTTGCAATAAACCAAGGCTCCCTGATGGGTGTATATTACTCTTTAAGCACGTGCTGATAACTTGTAAGAAATTTATTGGATCCGATGATTGGGAAAATGGAAAATTATCGATTGTTTGTTGTTGTAGGAGCCCGTTACCGTGAGAAATGTACTCGAGCAATGTGCTCTAGCAATGAATAAGTGATCTTTTGCCGTGCATGTACCGGCAAAGATTCTATAAGTTGCTGGAATAGGAGAATTGTTTGAGATAATATAGTTGAATTGAACTTAGGATGCACTCATAGTAGACGTTTTATAAATGTATATGTGTATCTGTAGTTCTTATGGATCTTGGGTGTCATGTGCAGGAATTTTTCATCGAATCAACAACAGTAATAAGAAAGTGGAGAGGTAGTTTATGAAAAGGTACTTTCAAAGGGGCTTCCATAAGAAGCTATGAAAGGAAATTGGTATATACCATGCATGCTAACCGTTCGAGAAGAAGTACCAGTAATACAAGAAGAGAATGCTTTGCTATACTGATCAGTGGGGAGGAGGAAAGATCAATCATTGGATAATTGAGTTCAACCATTTAATCGAATTTCAGTATCTAGCTTGGCGCACTTTTATCGAAGAAAGTATGATTAATTCGAGCAATTAGGGTTGATGCTGTTAAGTCGATTATTTTGTTACATTTTAGATGAAACTGTGATAGGTGTTGTGTGTTGTGTTTTTGAAAACATAGGGACATTTTAATTAAAATTTTTCATGTTGCCTTTGTTTAAGAGTTCAAAGGGTGTAGACTGAGATATTTAATATAAATTAATAGATGAATTATCAAAATATATCTGATTTTCATTTAATTTCATAAACCATATTTTCATGGTTATAAATTTCAGATTTTACTAATAAGATATTCATAGGATATATCCTTTTAAATTCAAGTAATATCATTAATATTTTAAAATATTCTTTTAGCAGAAAATTAAACAAAACGTCAACGCCGAAATGCAGGAATAAATAAAGGAATTTTTTATTCAACCCAAAGAAAAATTTCTTCCCCCAAGTTTCCCACCTTCCGGCAAACTTTGCATTCTAATCAACTGGGAAGATCTGACCGAGCTAATGTATGTTTATGGGTTACTCTTTATGTAGCCGCTTTCGCTGTTTTTTCCTTTTTATTTTCATTATTTTCTCCTGATGTCTAGATTCAGGTTCCCTCGCCAACAATTTTCCCACCGCCAACTGTTTATGTACCTAGAACCCTTATATCCGTCGTTTCACAGACTTCAGTGTAAAACACTTCTAAGTTCTTGGGAAAGAACAAAAATAATTTTACTTTTCTTCTCACTTATGTATGTCACTAAAAGGAGGTTTCCTGTGATAATTCTAATGAAATATGGAAGAACTGAGTTTTTATTAAATAGAATATCTTTTTGTCGACTAGAGCATATTACATATGAAAATATGAATAATATTCAATGCATATATCATTAGCATTATTTATACAGTAAAACCTATTTAACCTTCAGCAAGTGGCACGTTGGTCTCGTTTGATTAACAAAATCCCATCATCATCATTATTATTATTATCATAAGGTAGCTTGATTGTACCCTCGAAAAGAACGAAAACGATCACCTCCAACCACCATCCATCTCCAACCAACTCTACTGCGCCGTTTTTATCGTGACGCGGCGAATACCTTGAACGTCTTCCGGTGCGGTTGGTTAGTCGTCTTTTGACTTGTTTGGTATTTGCTTAGTATACCTGGACATTGGGTAGTTGAGGTAAGCAGGCTAATTCGGTACCATCATTTCGTTTTTTCCGTTTATATTACCACTAGCATAAAACCACATACATTGAAATTTTCGCCGTAGCGACCCTGGGTTTGCTGGCAATCAGGGTTTTATGCGACTATATTCCATTTGTGTCGGCACTTTTCGCCGTTCACATTGAATACAATTTTTTAACACAATTTTTCCCATGGAGTCAAGGTCACTCCCAGGCTGTTAAGCTCTTACTTTTCGAGACATTTTCATTTGCCAGAGCCAAGTCGGATTTATGTGTTCATTTTCTTATATAATGAGACTTGTGGGATTTCACTGTCTCTTTACACTTTTATAGTGGCTTAAATTGCTGGCAGTTCGTCGGTTAGACGCCGCACGTCGTTACTACTAGTGAACCGCTTTACACACCTGTACCGACCCCTAACTAACAAACGTGGTCATTGTTGTCGCCCGTTGGCGGTTACTGAATACCGGGATGAGTTTTGTGTAACAAAACACAAGTTTTTTTTTTTTTCATTTTCTCCTTTGTTTTAATAATGGGAAACGGTGATCTTTTTGTTTCTAAACGAAATGTCTTTATCAAGGATGCCTACGTGTAGGCAGTTACCCATCAGGTCGAGGTCATGTCTAGCCTTAAGCATACACCATTAAGGTGATCCTCTGAGAAAATTCATGATGGGGTACTTGATTAACAAGAAGTGCAGGCAGGGCGTATATATATTGTTATACCCATGTTTCATTTCCTGTTCTTTCTTTATTTCAATTGCATTATACGTTTTGTGGTTGATTATCGAATATTCGCACTAAAAACGGAACAGAAATGCGACCAAAACAGAACAAAAAACAAAAGAAAAAAGTATCTGCTGAACCGCAGCAAAAATGGATGGTAACCGCAGCTACCGACAAGATTATTGTTAGTCTTTTTCCATTAATTCAATAACTGTATAAATGAAAAACAAAAAAAAAATAATAAAATTATTAAAGGAAAAAATTTGTTGCTACTAATTTTTTTACCCCATTTTTGCTTAGTCATTTTATCACCTGTGCCACCTGATTGTTTGTTGGAGAGAGAAAAGTGTGATTGGTTTGATGTTGAATCATTTTGTTGGGTAGTTAACTGGACGATGATTGTCGTAGTCATTGAATATACCATCTTAGCCATTGTCGGCTCAAATGTTCAAAGATTACTTGGTAACAAAGGAAGTTTAAAGACAAAACAAAAAACAAAGAGTACCTTAATACCCTTGAGAACATTTCATATAAATTTTTCGGTGTGTGGCTAAAAATCGGTAAACTAACAATTAAAAACAAATTTAACAAGTTAAAAAATTATTCATAAGATGTTAGCAGGGATGTTTCGCAACAGCGATTATTTATTTATTAATTTTTTTTTTTCCGTTCGCTTTGAAGACCCGAATTTGTTCACAAACATTCCCAAGAATTTCTTATTTTAATTATGGCCCTAAATGAAGAATAAATTAATGAATTAATACATTTCCTTTTGGTTTTTTGTCAGTTAAAATCAGTATATATCTTCCAGATGTGTCACGACAGCAATAAACGGGTAATTGTCAGACTTTCTAGTGCACTTTATTTGCCGCATGGAAGATATGATGGCAACAAATGTTTTAAAATCTTTTAGTACTCATCGGCTTCCACACCTACAATAACTAAAATTTTCAAGGAAACATCTGGCAAAATGAGAAATAAACTGGAGCTGTTAATTGCAAAATACTCATCTGTTGGACACCTGTGAGCTGGGGCTCACAAAAATATTCATAACAAATTTCTTTTCGGGCCACACATGCTCCAGAGTTTTAGAAGAAAATAACTTCGAAATAATACCTGCTACTTACTGCACTACTACTGCTATTTCATGTTTTTCTTTGCTTTTAATAAAGTTTAAGATGAACAATTTTATTATAACTAGCATTACAAGCCGAAATTAATTCTACCTGTAGGCCCTGTAGAATCTCATTTTTCGCTGAGGTGTGTTATTCACACAATTTAGGGGTGGAGCAAATCTTAACTGACTAAATATTAGCATAATATCATAAATCCACATCAACAGTATTAGCTGCGTGGAGCGTTTGGTAACGACAAATTTGACAATCCAAAAACCATCAGCATAAAATTAACTTTAATTCCCTAAAGCTCCATGATGATGGCTGTGCTATAGTGTCAGAAAGGGGGATTATTCCTTTACACTATGAAAGCGCAGTATATGGGGGAAGATAATGTAATATATTGCATAAGGGTTCTTAGCTACCACCCTTCACCAGAACAAAAAAACATTCTTACAGTAAGCAGATCAAAAAGTAAATATAGAAAAATATATTTTTTGGCTAAAATTAATCAAATAATTAATTCATGATAATAAATGATTTATGCCAAATAGGAAAAAGCACAGTAAGAATAGACCCTACTACTGCTCAATATATCTTATTTTCCTTCTAGATTTTATGCTAATAATAATAATAATAATAATAATAATAATAATAATAATAATAATAATAATAATAAAATTAGTAATTACAATAGCCTTCTGCTGCATAGAAAAAAATGCATAGGAAATTTCTTTCATCGTCACATCGTATATATCCCTCCATCTGTTATTTTGCCGTTTTCGAGAATAACTGTGTATGTATAATTTTCTTCTGATGCTGCTAAAATTTATCTTTAAGAAAGTTTTTGTTACCCGTAGCTGGGTCGTATCTGACTGTATACAAACCCATATATACCACGAGCTCGGCTATGTTTTCCCATTTCGCCCCACCAGAGTATTCTCACACTTTGTTTCCTAGTACACCCTACTGGCACGCCTGCACCATTGATACTTGGGGAATCATATTTCACGGTATTGTGATTTCGTAACTAATCTTGTGGTCTGTTTTTTTTAACTCCCCCCTTCTGTTTCTGATTTCCTACCACTGTGTTGGAGTGGTGGATACTATTATTAGTATTACAATGAGAAAGACACCGTCCCTACCAAGGGCAAAGTGTAAAACAGATAAGACTGTAGCACGTGCAGGACTATGAAAAAATTAAGAAGCTAGAGATGGAATTAAGCACAATTTTTTTATGTGACTTCAATTATTATAAAACCATACAAAAATTTATAATCCTTAAAGAATCTTTCGAATCCTTATAAAAAAAATAAATTTTCATGATAATTGTAAAAGAGAATACACTTTTCCTTTATATCCCAATTCTTTGCTCTAGTAAAAATAAAATAATTTTTTGATATCAATATATTTCCTCTTAGTCGAATTGTGTCCACTTATAATAATCATATAAAAATGGGAAGAAGTTCATAATATTAAAATAATTCATTGAAATGATATTGTATCAATACACGAAGTTTAAAAAACAAAACCAAAAAGACCTGGAAACAAAGATGGTAACAACTGAAATGAAAAAGATAATACCACAAGGTGGCGAACCAAACCAGTAGCCGGTGTTCACGCCAATTGATCAGTAAGCCAGCGCTAATGGTGAAGCGAATGGACAATCTCACTCTAGGGTTGGCTGGGTTATTGATTGATTTATGGGACCCCTGATTGAACCTGAGTAGGCTAATAAAATGTGTAAAAAGGTCATTTTAATTAATTGTCGTAACCGTCCACCCTTTCTAGACATTTATCGCTGCTGGACGGATTGCTCTATGTTTTGCACGATAAGGTGGGTAGATGGATATGTAGATGGCCGTGTAGGTCGATTTTATATGTGCAATTATATATAGCGTAAGGGATTTTTCACTTTTCTGAGGGTTCTGCGGTGGATGAAATTCAATATGTGACACCATTAGACATTTGTGCTTATTTTTCGTTTTAAATATTCATAGAGATCATTTGATTATATTGTGACCTACACTATTTATGGCTTATGGGTCCTACACCATTTATGGCTTATGGGTTGAGCAAATTATTGTCTCATATATGTATAGGCAAAAGGAAATAAAAAAAAGAAAAAATTAAAGCTCCAAGGCACATTTACGAAGATACATTCGATACACCATGATTTTACCAGAGTTTGAGAACAGGAGCTCAGATTAGAAGAATGATACCAATTCTTCAATACGTTCTCATTATCTGAAGTTCAAGTCATGATTTTGCCTTAGGTAAAAATGTTCCATTTTTGCGTTTTTATGTTACTGTTCTCATCATCATTCTGGAAGTTAGTTAGGTAGGCATTAGATAACCTCATGGATTGTTGTTAGTAAGTTTCTTTCCCTATTTTCGTTCCTTCGTGCTCTCCTTTCATTATTAGGAAATACGTTCTGTAAAATTAATAAAATTGCAGTTTCCGAAAAAATTTGAACTCGATTATACAAAGGTATAGAGACTATTTTATGTAAAAAAAAGAAAAAGAAAATACGAATTTTATCCCAAGCATCTGATAAAATCAATTTTGTGATAGGATGTTCAAGTAAAGCTAAATATTGTAGCCCATAAAATGGGAATGAACAAAGAGAAGAGCACCATCTCCAACAGCACAGCAGCAGTTGCAGGTATCATCATCTTTGGCATCTTCATTTTCTTCATCGTCTTGTTACTTAACCTGTTCACTATTACTGATCATGTTCACATCGCCCGCGCTTTTATTGACCCACGTGCTGCGGACACAAAGTGCAAATCAATTGAATTGCATAATCGTTGCATATGCTCGCGCATTCCTATAATTTTCTGTATGCGACCAGCGGCTTACCAGTAAAAACAATTCTTGTTTTTTTTTTAAATAAGAAAAACAAGAAAAAATCTGAGGAACGAATGGGAATAACAGAAGAGAAAACACCAGGTAAATGATCAAGTGCAACATCAATGCTAGTACCAAGATTGTCGACCGTTTCGAAACATGCGAACAAGAGGGAGGTAAAGAATCAACAGAATATAAAAGCAACAAGCCAAAGATGAGGAGGAGAGAGTTCTCTGTCAGTTTCCGACAACGCGAAATTTGATATCAATGAATTGCAGCAGAGCATTGCGACGGTACACAAGCGCCTAATAACTTTTAGGCCAAAGAATGTTCATTCGGCAAGGATGATTAGGGCGATAAACGTGAGGGGAAGAAGGGGGGAGGAGGATATAAATCGGGGTATAGAGAAGTACTGTTTTCGCCTTGTGGATATTAAAAGAAGATCGTGAGCCTTAAATCTTGGCTGGGATCATGAGCTGTCTGAATCCGAGTCACAGCAGTTGTGCACAGGTCTTTTAGTTATTGCTCGGACCAGAATCCGGAAACAGGAGATATCCCATTTACCTTCGGGTGGTATGAAGGGCAATTGTTGGATAAAAAAACCAGCTGACTGCTAGCGTGCTCCCAATCACATTTTTTTTTTGTCTTATAAACTTTCTATTTTCATGTGTTTTTACTATGAACCTGCAATAACATAAAATTTAATATTTTCGCCTTAGATTGCTACTGCAGTATAAAAGGTGGGCCATCGAATGGTTTCTTTTTGAATTACAAGTTCGGAAGATTTACTCTTTTCAAGAAATCAACAAACTTTGGAAAATTTTGAAGATTTTTTATTTTATAGTATTTTTAAAAGGAAACCATCCGATGGCCCACCCTTTATTACTCTGTGAGTTAAATTCTCAAGTGTTATGTGCACATATAATTACAAAAATTGCCCTATCAGGTATACGCTACTACAAAATGTATCTAATCCCGAATACGAGATATTATGATGCAAAAATCTAAAGTAAAAAGGATATGTAACGACAGAGAAATAAAATTATAAATATAAATCTCATACATTAAAAATTACCATTGCCCAAAGCAAGCGAAAAGCGGTCTTCACTCGAGAAAAATATTTTGTATTACTTTCACAACAGAAAAGGGAGTTCTATAAAATTACTCAAAGGGCTAAAGTACTGTACTCATTTATCATAATCCGTGAAGGATTCTTTTTTGCCTCTTTACGATGTACGACACCCTTTTACTTATTCAAAAAGGGATATATCACTTTGTTTTGATAGTTTACAATTAATATATTTTAAGTAATAAAAACGAGTAGGACCATGATATGAGGCGACAAAAAAATAAAAATAAAAACAAAAATTTTTAAATAAATAAAAATGAAAATGCATGGGAAAACATTGATTTTGAAAAAAAAAAAAAAATAAATTCGAAGCAAAACATCTGTCCTTTCTTAATAGCAGCATTTTTCGCTGCTGCTGCAGTACTGCTTCAGATTTTCTGGGAGTTGCCTGCCGTTCTGCTGCTTTTGCTGCTGCTGTGGAAAGGAACACGGATGATTATGGTGATGATGACTATACAACGACGACGACGGAGACGACGGCGATGGTGGTGGCGACGACGACGACGTGGATTCCAACGACGCTGATGGGGATGCTAGTGAGGTGGCACCTTGTGCGCAACCGAAACTGAAACCAAAATGAAACCATGCACCGCCCCAGATTTTTCGGTGCCAGTGTTCTAAGCCAATGAGCCATCAGCTATGGGCGTCTCGACGCCAGTCAGGGGTATATTACCGTCGCTAGAAATTTCATGTCAGGTTGGGTTGGTTGGTTGGCTCTTTGGCTACCCCCACACAAATAGCCTGACTGGGATTGTTGAGTTCTACCCGGGGTACACAGAGCTTTTCTGTTTATTTGGGGAGCAGAACGTTTCTGCCATTTCCATAGAACGTTTGTATTTGTCGGCAACGTCATAATGATAATCATCATTGTCGTCATCATCGCCATTACCATGGTCATCATCATCGCTGTTGTTATCATTGAGCAGCATTTTCTATTGTTTGTAGTGGATAGAGTGTTGTGATATCTGGGATAAAAGAGAAAAAAGGAGAAAGCACGCAATACCGTCAAGAATTTCCCTCTAAATTCAGCCTCTCATACTGAACCACAAATCTAATAGTCTACATTAACTGCAACGGATTCATCCCAAATACCCAGATTTTGGAGGTAAACAGGATACCTTTAAAGGGGGCTAAACAAGTTTGCTTGTATGCCATTTCCAAAAGTTTGATATGTTCGGTCATTTTCGTCGTTATGAGATACATTTTCTAAAGACGCAGAATCAGTAGAAGATTTTACTGGGAACGAAACGGATGCGGGAAACGTGGAGATCTATCAAAAATGTAAGAATATACTGTATAACGACGATAGCAAAAATAACCACTGCAGAAAAAAATTCCTTTTCCTTAGTTTTCAGATTGTTTGTTCTCTTCAAACCTATTTTATAGTATGCTTTCATCTAGCTAGTAGTGGTGTTGTGTACAAGAAAATCTTTGGAAAATTGCTATCTCTGTCTTCATCTTCGTTACCATACTTGAAGGATTTAATTTTTGATTTTAGCTTGTATCGGAGCACAATGAACACGCGCGCAAAAATCCTAACTTAGTAGCTCTCATCCTGTCCATGCACAGTGTACTCCCATTTTTTCTTCTTCTCTTTTTTTGGAAAATTACATCTTAGTATTTTTAAGACACTAAATTATTATCCCGCAAGAATTTTTCAATTTTGTACTATATTCTTGTTACGACTGAATCATCTTTAGAAACCTTTAGAATCGGGGAAGAAAACTTTGGTACATTTTAACAAAGATAATTAATCTCGTTGCTCTTCGGTAGTTCAAGTATCGTTATTTGGAAAGATAAGGTCGATATAAAAGTCATTTATTGAATTCCTTTAAATTATAGAGAGAAAAACCACTTTAGCTGTCCAGATGGTTGTTCTAATGGTCTCTTTTGTATAAAAATGACAGTATATCATGACTGCAGCCGTAACACACGTTACAGACGACACAGGGGTCTGCCTGCAGACCCTTTGTTGTTCGTATAATAAACAATTGCCTTCAGGATGTATGTCAATCGTATTATTCGTACTTTTCAGCTTGAACAGTCCTCTTATGCTGGATGATTGGCTTCTCACACGTTACATTCCTTCTCTTAGGCTGTTTGTATGTTTTTTTTTGCCTTTGCAATCCACAAGAGTCCGCAAACAACAACAAAATACAACAGGAAAAGGATCTAGGAAGCAATGATGACGATGATGACACTCACCAGGCGAGAGAAAGAATAGATATAATTGTAAAAGTGTCATGCCCGGGACATTATTATTGTTACACCACGTAAAATGCACAAAAGTAGAAAGGGGGAGTGGAGTAAAAGTAAATTTAATGCTAGGTAATAATTTATCCCTGAAAATATCGGTACACACCAGGCTGCATGAGGGAACGAGAATATTGTGTAAAAGGACATTTAATGAGTGCTGGTAGATACTAGTGTCAATGACTTTTAAAATGTTCAACACACCACACCAGGAATACCGCAGCTCCCTAGGGTAGCTAAGAGGGACGAATACCCCGAAAATAAGAATTGAATAGGCCCTCTTGAAGTAGGAATGAAAATGTCAAGAAGAGAGTTAATCTGTGTCCAATTGTCTCGTCGTACTGCACAGGGGAACTGATCTCATATAAGGAAATATTCTCGTGATCCTCAAAACATTGTAGAATTGTTTACTTTTCCATGAATACATACAGATTACTTCTTGTTTATAAAGGAAAAAAAAACGAAAAGCTTAATATAATTGTAGTCTATGCAAACCTTTTAATTTAAATCTAGAAATAAGAATTTCCCACGTATGAACATTCAACAGGTATTGAGGAAATTTCAAAGCAAATATAGGTATACATTTTTAGAATTAAAGAAACCCTAAAAGTGGCTCAAATATCTGTTTAATTTTTTACAAGAAAGGAAAACGACATTCACGATGCGTGAGCAACAGGAAATCTGTGGGGAAACACAAAACTTGGAGTGAAGCCCCCATTGAAAAAAGCAAACCATCTCAATAAAAATACTAAAGAATTACTTGTGTAAGGTTTTAATGATAATAATGTGATAATAGCGAAGAAAAATGACACTGACTGACATGCATTTTGCAATTGATATGCCCTGCCCCTTCTTACTAGAACTGCCCGGATATCCCAGTCATATAGGATATAAAAAAAGACAATTGTTAATGAAATCGAGGAAAGAAGCAAATGTCGATGTTGCGAAAAGAAATGTAATTCGATTCTGATGTGAAAATTTCAAAAGAAGGTATGTGGCGCTTAGTTGATGAGTACGCCTGTGTTTTGCTCGAAGTGACCATTACACAGGGCATGAAGATTCCCATGGCTATAAATTCATATAAAAACGGTAAGATATGAGTATGGAACTCTAGTGAAAACAATAATCGCACCTGAGCAGCACTATATGGATAATTTTTATAATAAAAAGAGATTATAATTATGTTTAACTACATAAACATTAAATTCTTATTGGAAATCGCAATATAAGAATTATACTTTTCAATTTTGTAACTTATTTTTATTATAGAAGTTAATTAAATTTCCTGGGATTGTAATTGTATTCTATTTAAAAATGATTTACCTGTTTACTTGCTTCACACCTAGTTAATATATAAAAAAAAAAAAAAAATATCAAATCCGTCGATAAGCTATCGCGTTACTCACTGAGATTATAATTTCATCTCATGAAAACTGAAGCCAAACCAGTTGATACTTAAGTTGCCTTTTATTCTCCGGGAAAATATGCACAAAATAAGAAAATAAAATAAAAAATAAAAAATGGAAAAATGAAAACGAGCATGCTCCTACATTAAAAACTCTCTTAGACATTTCTGTTACATATGTATCGAAATACGTCCGTTTTTATGTACTTTGTACTTTATAAAAATAAAAGAAAGAAATGTTTAAAATTATTTCGAAACTTACAATACAGACTCAGAAAGTGGGAGAACAGAATTTGAAAAGTTCAAAGATCTAACAGATTTCAAATTTAATCGGAAGTAGGAAATTTCTAAAGGGATATGGATATACAATAAAACGTTACTTTAAGTCTAGTCTATAAATATCTGTTAAATTTGATTCAATATTAAAGTTGAATTTAGGCTCTTGAAATGCTAAGAAAAAGCTTTAATTTTTCCAAATATAATACAAAATCAATTTATTCTAAAGGCAAAAATTTTGATGTAGAAAAATCATATGCCTTGTCCCATTGGTTTAATATCAAAAAGGAAGGGGGGTGGAAATATAAATGTGCAAAATTTTCCTTTAGATTTCTTGTTCAACCCCTCAATACGGTCACCTTTTGGTATCTGACTTTGCATCCACCTATTTCACCAGACATGTACCCTGTTGTATAAAATCTGTACACGTATACACGGTACAGGGATGTAGGGAAAATCTGAAAGTATCTGAATCAGAAGCAAGAGAAACATTTACGGCGGCAGCATAGCAGCAGATCGGCTGCAGCAGCAAAACCGAGGCAGCGGGTAGTATAGTCTGTTACATAGCATCTAAAAGCGCGCACCGGTCCGATGTACGTACTCGGGGAAAAACCTGAGATGTGGATGGAACAGGCAGTAGAGTACTAGACTCAGTAGCAGAAGAAAGTGGTTGATATCGCTATATCTCGGGGGGCTGTGCAGGGTGTTTCAAAAGTTTATTATACATATATAGAAGTAAGAGTATTTATGTGCAAACCATCCCTATATAAAATGTTTCAGCCCTCTGTCCAACGAGAATGGCGCCCACTTTGTAATAATGTTTTGTATATACGTTTTTGGTGTGTTTTATTCGTGTGATGTTTTGTTACGGCGATGTTCATATTTTTTGGGTAGTAACAATCGAGTTGCAAACACGTTTATATCATAAACATTATTCGGATATTCAAAAATAACGTCGCGATATTTTCTTAACAAACAAAAAAAATTATATATATTTAATAAAAATAGAAAGAAATTCCATATTCTTTTCCGTTACTGGATAAAACATTTGTTTTAAATATATTACTACCTATCAGCAGAAGCCTAACAGAAATTCTACGCTAATAATTCTCGAGTATTTTTAAAAGTTTTCGAAATTAAATTCAAGTGGATTACATGTTATGTTATTATGTTAATAGGAATAGAAAAAATTATTTAAAACAAAAATTATTGGTGAAAAAGATTAGTGTTTGTATATAGTGCTTCTATGAGTTTGAAAAAAAAGTCTCCAAACAATAATTAGTTTCGAAAATAATAAAGCTACAGAAAAGGAAAAATTTTTCTTTTTTTTGAAATGTCCAAACGTCCTAAAACGCCCTTAAAATTCTTCACTGATTAGAATTTAAAATAAACTACATTAAAAACAGTAAAGTGTTAAGAGATCTTATAAATTGCTACGAAAACACTAAATAACTAAATTAGTATTATTTAGCAAGTTCAAGATTTGTAACGTGCAATATAAAAAATAATTTTTATTTTGTGTTTTTTATTTTTGGTTTCGTTAAAGCTGGTGAAAAAGCGATTATGCTAAAATATGAATGAAAAAAAAAACAGCATAAAATGTAGTTGTTGTTTGTGGTGAATGATATTCTCTGTTTTTATAAATATAATCAAATTTTAAATGTATAAAGTAATATCTGTGCAGAGCGTATACAAAAAACAATCATGGATTTATCAACAGCATATCGATACAATCAAAACATGATGGAATATTACACATGTAAGGACGCATGAAAATGTTTAATTGAATTTTTCAGTTTGAAATTTATTTTGCGAACCTTCACTGTATGTAATAACAATCAAATGTACTGATGTAGAGCGGAAAATTGCTGAGATAATCATTAGTTTACTTTATTTTTATATATAAAATTATGGACTCACGTTTTCCTTGCCTCTACAATTTTATTTTTTATAAAATATGAGGTTCTATTGTATAAAAGTTTTTTTCTCTAGAATGAAAGAAATGATTTGCTCGATTTTTACTTCAATTTTATGAAAGAAAATTAAATTCTTTATATAATGCCATTTAAAACAGAATATTTATTCCATATAAGTGTCTATACAAACAAATTTTTATTTAAAAGCAATTTACTAAAAAATTGCATATTCAAACATGATTGATTTATAACGGCAAATTGAAGGAATCATTAATGCGATAAAAACAGCACAAACATGTTATTTTTTAGGATTCCAGTAATTCAGTTAAATTGATAAGCTGCTGAAAACTGTTTAAATGTATTTCAAATCACAAGGGTTGCTGAGCAAGATTGGAAGACATCATTATATAAGTTCAATCTCTATAAAGGAAATTTTAATTCAATGTGAAATACTTTCAATTAAAAACAAAATTTACCACTAACATCGAGGCCGTAGCCAAGGAGGATTCTGGGGTTTGATTGTTCAGGATTAAATCGCGGGCTAGTTTTATTCGTTATGCAGATGCGTCCTCAAAATTAGATTAAATTTGATTTAATTGATCATATACTATTTAAAAATAAAATATAATTATATGAAAAAAGGGTACAAGAACACCCCGCATTTTATTGCAGTAGAAAGAGCAAAATATCAGTCTGAATTTTTGGTGAAGCATCTCTTTTAATGAGGGCGTGAATACTTTTATTATAATTCGAAAATTCGTATATTAAGTACAATGCAGAAATAATTGGGTGTGTCTTATAGACAGAGTAGATAAGAGCGATAAGAGTCCGAATTTTGGGCAGACAATTTGTGCAAGTCTTATGCTTTAATAGGCCATAAAAATTCTATAACCATAACGTAGTTTGCAAATTTTACTGGATTTACCGATATATGTAGTGGGAAGATATATTAAGAATACACATATTACTATTGTGTATCAATTTTAAACGTCCATATAATAAAAATGTATATATATATATATAAATAGGTATCAAAAAGTTCTCTAGCCCAATTAAATCGCAAATTGAGTTCCTTCAATTTTATCTGCCTCTTTTTATACTATAATCAAATCTCGTCACAAAGATTACTTTATTTTCCTTTCTTATTAACATATTGTGATTATCCGGCCGATGTAGCTCACACTTTATAAAACCGTCTATCTTTTCTCAGAAGAAAGAAAAATAAGGAAAATACCGATCAGGTAAAAAAGCGTAAATAAAAAAGGCAGGATGCGTCCCTTCAGCATTTTTACCTTAACTCAGAGAGGAATGGGGTGGATTTTTAATTTTGTTAGAAATCTCCCTTTTATTTAAATGGAAATTTTCTCAACGGTATTTTCCATTCTTTTATACAAGGTGAAATTGAGAAAAATGTAATTAGATTGATATCCTACTTTTATTTGGAATAAGGAAGCTACACGGTCTGAAATTCTATAACTATTGTTGTTAGATAGTCAAATTATTTGTATTTTCTATAAATCCATTCAAGTTCTTATTTTATCTATTCAGTATAATAAATATAAGTTTTATATAAAATTTTTTTTAATTATATGTTCTTTTGATTCAGTTCAAATGTAGTTAAATGAGAAAGGCTGACAGATCTAGTATTTTTATTTCAAATCCTTATTTTATTTGTTTTATTCTTTGTATATCATCCATGAAAGAATCCTATTCAAATATCTGCTCAGTATTCAAAGCTTTCTCAGATCGAACTTGTCTAGGTTTGTTTTTCGATTTGTATTCAAGTCATGAGTGATTAAGGTAAAGTATTTGTTCTACTTTTTGTTTTTGTTTTTGAATTTAAACTATCGTAGTTTTAGGTCTAGTGAAAAATCGGGGTTTTCAACCAAAAATTCAATTTTTACTTAGGTAGTACTTTAATTACATCGATTTTGTTTTTAAATAAAAAACAATTCTACTCACTGGTTTTTAGTTTTATTGACTGTTATTCCTCAATACCCAGTACTTCATTTTTTAAAGCTATTTTTCTCAAAACGACATTTTCTGACTTTGGAAGTCAGCCTATGGCACAATTTTTGAAAGATTTGTCTGTAAATTTTCAGTTTATTTCCTTGAAGAACTGCTAATAGCACTCCTTAGAGCTTCTTGGGATAACCGTAACAGTTCTCTAAAAATCAGATTTCAAGATTTTAAGATATCAAAAATATTTTATAAATTGTGCAGTAGGCTGACTTTCATATTTAGCTCAGTTTGGGACCTCTGACCACCAATAACCCAGGTAATACACAAATAAAAATTTTTGTTTTAAAAGTAGGAGACATGAGAGTACAAAATAGGTAAATTTTCAGACTTGTATGGTGCACCGTTCCAAAAATAGCATTACCTTAGCGTCTGCACAAATTCTTCTTACGCCCACGTTAGAAAGTAAATAAATAAAATTTAGCTTACAGGTAAGTTTTACTTGAATTGCTACCTAATTCAAAGCTCATAGATCATCATGCAAATGCATCCCTAATTACCCTAAAACAATTTATAAAAATATCTCCCCTCGTGGTCTCTTATTGCCAAAATCAATTTTCTCTAGGACGATTTGATGCTCTTATCCTATTATGCCGCGTTATCTCAAAACAATCGAAAACAAGAAGTAGCCTACGTTATCCACTTATTAGCCCTTCCTACATTTAAGGACGAAGGCGAAGCCCCAATCTAAGCAATCTTCTCCTGTTGCTGGTGCTTAAGTGCAATAAAAATCTGATTAAGTTTTACCCGACGGAGTTATTGTAGCTAGACCGATATTCAGGCACCCCTTCAGAAAATCAAGCATATGGGTAATTCCCGGCAATCTTTTCAATTTTTCAACAAATGTTCTAATAATGATAACACGATAACGGGATTATGTCATATCTAGGGGAATATAATAAAACAAGGGCATCTCTCCCGTGCATTGCCCAGCGTGTGTTCGTATTTCAGGGAGGTGTAGAAATTTTCGGGCGTGTTGAAAAGACGCAACCAAAGGGGGTGGAGGGTTAAAAATATAGTAACAGCTCATTTCGCTAGCGTTGTGGGTTTCATCATATGTAATTCCGTCGGATTGATTCAGGAAGGCAGGAAAACCAGCCCAGTCAGTCATTCCCTGCCGCTTGAGTGCTAATTGAATCCAAGTGGCTCACTTGGTTACATATGTCACTCGCGTTTTTGGGGAAATTTAGTTTATCTGGTGGAGTGCACCGATAAAATTTATTTTCTGTGCCCAAAAGCAGGCTTACCAGCCATTCCAGTTGTACTACTGCAGTATAGTAGTATATAGTGATGCATCGCCAGGGGCGCGATAAGCTGGATGTGGGGACTGTTTGCTGAAATCGGACGCCAGACTGTTATTGGATGGTAGCGTGCATTATCACAAATTTTATCCAACTATCCTTTGTCCGGGGAGGTGGATGAATTATACAAACATACGAATTACACCCAGCTAGTCTGTTTATCTTAATGGGATGGTAAGGGGTTATTTTTGCTAACAAATTACTTGAACTGATACCTGCGGCAGTATAGGATGTAGAGAGATCTAGCTATCAACTGTAAATTGAAATTTATTTGGTAGAAATTACTAGCGTCTGACTGAATGAAAACAGGAGCGATAAAAACGAATAGAACATACCATATGTTGAAATTTTGGTTCAGTTTTTAAAAGGGATTATATAAAAACCTCTTACACTATTTTGTTTTATTTTAACATACGTGACGAATCATTATGGTGTTAAATGGTCCATTTCATCATCATCATCAGCATCAGTAGGAGCATCTCAGCGACAAGAGTGGCTTTTAAGAGATGCATTGCATTGCATGATTGCCCCCTACGATTAGAATGGATTAGGCTAGGAAGGCGATGAAGAAGTAAATGTGGAAAACGAGCCAAAAATTTTTCACTAATTAAGTCACACTGAAGTTGATCTTAAATGAGGTATATCTGTACGCACACTGGTGGCGAGAGTAAAACCGCTTTTTAATTAGTTTCAAACTTTGAATATAATTACTCTTTTGAAGATCTTTTAAAGTGATGCGCATCAGAAGCAGTTGTCGCTCACAAATTGTTTCTAATTCTGTTAAATATTTTCCAAGAAGGAAATTACAAATAGACAATCAAAATGTGATGATAACACCGTCATCGTCAATTTGTTGATGACAAAGTGGCTGGCAAGTGGCTGTGAATCAGGTTACTATTTTGGACCTTTATTTACATGCCACGAAAAGGGATTTGTATGTCGACTTAGGTGGCTCTTAAAAAAAATAAATTCTTCACGCATAGAAATATTAATTATTGATTCATTAAATCATTGCGAAAAAAAATGTAGGTAGTAGAAAAAAAACCTTGAGACGTATTTATATAGAAGAATATGATTATTAAGAATCTTGTTCTATAGGTTAAATCTTTTTGTCGAATATGCGAAATAAATACAAAAGGCAAATATGCGTCATTATGTTTTCGTTTTAATGCAGCCAAAACTTTATCAACACGTGATTTTCCATTCACGAATATCCTTCTGATTTCAACCTTTTGTTAATAGTCTTTCTAAGAAGATGACATCCAATTCCGTTTTAGATTTCTATACCTCGGCTACGTATGTTACTGGCCTTGGTAGATATAAAAAGAGAAGCGATACAGGTTGAAAAATCATCCACCGAATCAAAGTGTCTTTTTGTTTATTCTAGCCTGTCATATTATATTTTTTTACCATTGCAGGTACATAAAATTTTTACTGCTAGTAAGTCATTCTACAGTCCCTATCGCCATCTTCGTAGTTGCTTTGGTATTTGATACCCCTTTTAGAATGAATAAAAAAGCACAACTCGACGATGATATAAATGGAAAAAATTTGAAATAAAACTACGAAAGAACAATATGAATGTGAGACGCGAAAAAAAATAAAAATAAAATGAAATAGATATCAATTTTCAATCCCCGTCGGGGAAAATGCCACGTTGAGGTAGCTTGTTCGCCTTTATTTTTTTACTGATTTACAGGTGTAATATACCCAGAGAAGAGGGGATACGGGCTTGAAGTATACTTTTACCATGGAAAGTAACGACTATCTCTGTGATTTTTAACATCTTAGCGGATATTTTTTTACTAGAAGGACATATGATAAGAAATATTTCTCGAAATTAAATATCAGGAAGAAAGTATCAAATGAATCTTTGGTTAAAGAAACTAATTTTCAATAGCACAAAAACACTATTTGTTTTATTCTTTTATGTCGAAAACATTTTATTAGTTCCCAATTTTCCCTTTTTATGTTTTCCGGCTTTTGTTTTTATTTAGTTTTTTTTTTTTTGAAAACCACCAAAACTTAAATTTTTTTTACAGGTCACGGTGGTGTTAACCAATTGGGTGGTGTCTTCGTAAATGGTCGACCATTGCCGGATGTTGTCCGGCAAAGAATTGTTGAATTGGCCCACAATGGCGTCCGTCCATGTGATATTTCTAGGCAGTTACGGGTCAGTCATGGCTGTGTATCAAAAATACTATCGAGGTAAGCTATATTATATTTTATAACTAAAACCCCAATATATAATATTTTATTGTATTTAATTTAAGAATTACTATCGTTATGTTAATATAGTATATCCGCCTTGCTATAGGGCAATTTCCTACTCTAAAAAGTCGCTCTATTGTTACTGACTAATTTGCATATATCATACTATGTTGGTTGCAAGCAATCCTGCTGCAAACATGTGCTTCTATGTTGGCCCTATTAATTTTCTTTGGAAAAACTCCTTGAAATTCAGAATGGTCGTAAAAGTATAAATTACCACCTTTCGCAAACAAAAATCAGGATCCTATGTTCGGGTCCCAGAAGCGTAAAGAGGCGGCGATATGAGATATTGCACTTCCCTACTGATGTAACTGGTACTGCTCTTGTTAGGAAAGATGTATAGCAGCATACACCAAGGAAATCGGTTTTAATTGCTTCTTGGGAAAGGACTAAAGCAGAAGGAAGTCAGAGAGACAAGATCCTTCCTCTTGGCGAATTTATTGCTTTCGAGAAATTTTCTAGAAGGAGATTGGGCTGTTTATGTTTTGGTTGGTGGGTAACCGGAATGCTGACAGAGCCAGTACACATTGTATGCGAAGTGTAATTTACATAATTTTCGGGCTTAATTACTCCTTTCATTGCAGTTTGTAATGAATTTCTATCGGAATGTTAAAATAATAAAAACAAAAGGAAAATGGCGGATAAACTTATTTAACAAGTATACACACATGAGCATTCAGCACCCATTCATTTTTTACTTTGGTTTTAAAATATATTATTAAATAGACTTTACAAAGAGACACCCCTACCTTACAGATACTATGAGACTGGAAGTTTTAAGGCTGGTGTAATAGGCGGTTCAAAACCAAAAGTAGCAACACCGCCCGTCGTAGATGCTATCGCCAATTATAAACGCGAAAATCCCACAATGTTTGCTTGGGAAATTCGTGACAGACTTCTAGCAGAAGGAATATGCTCTCAGGACAACGTACCTAGTGTTTCATCAATCAATAGGTAAGTCAAAATCAATGGCTAGAAAAAAAGAAAAAACTCCTCGTTTTTCAGAATTATATTAGTATTTTTTTTTCTATTTTTTTTTTTGTTTTTACTTAAAAGAATAATACTGTTCACTTGCCCATGAATAACTATAATTCTGGAAGTGGAAAAGGTCATTCCATCTTATCCTTATGATTACAAATTCCCTTTGTCCTTGTGCTACTTATTCGCCTATACTATGGCTATTCCCTTTTCAATATGTGAGGACATCTTGAAAAATTGATTTTGATTCAATCACTGGATCCCTCAGGGATACGTCGTTTCAATTGTGCCTTGTCGGATTTTATTTATTTTTATATTTTTGACTTTCTTTGCTGACATCTTTTTTAAGAAGGCGAAAATTCTATATTCTTATAGGCAGCAAAACGATACCAAATGGACAGTTTGTTAAGTTATAGTATTATTAAATTATAAAGATTTTTGGTGTGAAATTTCTGTTAATTTGAATAATATTGAAGATTTTAGTAAGGGAAAGAGGAAATAATGATATGACTCTATTTGATGTTATACTCAAAACGTACAATTGTGATGACTAATTTAAAATCACGGGAACAGGCATTTATGGTTTATAATTTTTAAACAAATTAATTTGCTGTGATTCTTATCTAAGAAACAGCGACAAAGACGTACAAGATTTAATGTGCTGGTCAGTTATTGAAATTACAAATCTAGTTTTAAATTTTTACCTCTGAGATTTATATTTCACCTAGAGAGAGGTTAGGATTAATCTTAGAGGGAAAGAAAAAGCCTTTTTATCGTCGACGGAAAGAACTACGACGACGATGAAGATCGCGTCGGTATTCGCCGCATTACCTAGCTCTAGGTAAAGATAAAGTGGTGCACTACTTTACTGGAATACTTCGGCATACACAAGGAAAACCGTTGCAATTGCAAATAATTTCATGTAGCTGCGATTTGGCGATAGTGTGGCACAACCCGTGAAATATGGTAAAACGAAAGGTGGAACAGTACAAGTCAGGAAAAAGTTTTTACCGACCATCTGAGTCGTCGTCATTTTAGATTGTAGCCGGTGTACGGCATAGCGCGAATATGGCAGCGAAGCACACCTTTCAAGAGAGTATATACATATCTGGTCAGGCTGCGCACCTAAAGGTACGGAAGGTGACTGACTAACTGTGCGCACAGCAATTACGGAAGTGTCGTAAAATTCTCGACTGATATTTGGAGCAGAAATTCAAATCAGCATAAAATCTGAGCGATATACAGGACTGCAGGGCATAGGCCACTTTTATTCGGTACAAAATGTAACCGTATGCGCTGCCTGCGTGGTAACTACCTCGTGCGCAGATTTAAAATTGTTGGAAATGAAATGTGATGCAAAAATAGGGCTCTTTGTAAAAGCAAGTCGTCCTCCACTAAAGACCATATTTTATCTCAGTCCATTGCATAAAATTTTATTCAAACAAATTGGTGTATTATTACAAAATTAAGGTATAAGCAAAAATAAACGAACATTTAAAATCGATCCCAATTAGGATTAAAAAATTCTTGGGCGACAAAGAAAGTAGCGGCTCATCCACTTTTAGAAATAATCTATTGAATAGCCGACAGACCAAATAGGGACTGAGAGATGGTTAACGATCCATTCACAAGTCAATTAGGTTCGCCAATAGTCATTTATGTAATTAATCAACTCGCTGTAAGGCACAAAAATTCATTTATTTCAGCACTTTGGTTTGTGTATTTGTCCTTCTTTACCGTATTGTAACTTTAATTTAAAGGGTAATAAATTCGCGGTAAAAAAAAAAATATGAAATAATTTCAAGAAGGCGGAAACAATGTGTGGCGACATCAAAATTCACTTGAATTTAATGGAGGCACGTGCCAGCACGTGGCTACGCGATTTTTGGGGTCTTCATGTTTTGTGTGTGAACAATTTTCCCCAAACAATAAAAGTTGTGACGACGACGGGGAAAAGCAACTTCATTGCATTAGTAAAATTGTCGATGCAGACTTTTACTAACTTCTAATGGAAGCGTGCGGATTTAGTCAAGTTGCTACATTGTATGCTGTTTTTCAAGGTTGGAGCTATTGGATCTGAATCTATGGGCAGTATACCACAGTTACTGCTTCATTTTTAGGCGGAATATGATCAGGGATGAAGAGTAAATTCAGAGGAAATGGGATACGAGGGTGAAACCATGTTTCACAACATAATCGTCGACGTCGTTACCGTTTTAACCGTCGCTCGCATCGGTCGTTCGAATGGCGTCCAGTTTACTTCCCATGACACATCCCACAGCAAAATTATACGTTGGTCGTACTTAATATAATTCTTCATGGAAAGAAAGGATAATAAATTAGTCTTCTGATCCATTATTCATTATATGCTCTCTTTTTCTACACTTTTATGATTTCCTATTCCCTTTTTGCAATTTGTGGAATATTTTCATTTTAAATTGGGGTACTTTTATGCACTTTAACTAAGGACAAGTAAGTATTTCTAGGGTATTTATATTCTTTTAAATATTCCTTATTTGATATTAGTGATAGATAAAGATAAACACGTTTGCAATTCGGGAAAGATAAAATTGCCGATTGCAAAAATAGAAAAAAAGCATTCTACGAAGATATTCTCAAGTAGAAGTACAGAAAATAAATATAAAAGGGAAAATCTTCAAATATTTTTCCCCTAGGCATTGTTAAGAGAGAAAAAAACGGTCGCTGTGAACATAATCAAATCCTTGCCTCCCCCCCAAATACCCCTTTTGCATGATGGACATATACCACTAAGTTCCTCAAACATCTCACGAAGGTAAGTAGAAAATTTCTTCACAGGGATGGCAGGGTCTTATTTTTCCTTCAAAAAAGGAAAAAAATACTAAAACTCCTAGTCTTTCTAGCAAAAGGAGGTCAAGTGTGGGGATGGTTTCAAAAAGAAGTGTTAAGGGCATATTATACGTGTACGCTTTCAGCTTCGTGGTGTGTACTCTATTTCCATCTTTTTCGGCCTGTACATTCCTCAACGGTGACCATGGGAGCGTGAGAGATTGTTCCCAAAAGAAGAAATCTGATGAAGCCACACACCAAGGCACAATGGGTAATCAGGCTCAGGAGACTAAAGTTGTAGGTGTTAGGAAAATGGACTATGGTTCCCCAGAATAAGAAAATGGCAAGGGGATACTGGGGGAAAGGTGTATATCTGTGCTAAGATATACTCCAAAGGGACGAAGGTCTGCCTGAAATTTGCCACAAATCCGTGAAAGAATTTTCCAAGTCGATATACATGAATTCACTGACGATACGCTAGTATTTGAATGGCTTGATAGCCTCAGTCGAAAGGTGAAGAGCTGGTATCCCCATGAGGGGAGTCTCTGAGGGATAAGCTATAAAATGGGTGGATTTTCGCTTCTATACAAACGCTACTGCCTCTGCTTGGATTGTTGTAATGATTCCCCTCGTCTTTTGCGCGCCCTTCTGCCTGTTATGAGGTTTTTGTGCTCCACTATTAGTCGGATTATTCTGTGGGTGGTATAGAGGGTGACGAGAAGCACGCGGTATACCAAACACCCACAGGCTGCATGGTATAAGGAAAACGGGAGCAACCACCTATCCGCGCAACTGGGTTGTATACTGTTGGAAGAAGATGTTAGCGATAAAATGGGCATCTTATTCTTATTCGTTGCCATCGTGGCCGTATTATCATCTTATGAACATCAGGGTTGATAGGAGCACTTTGCGGGCGGTAACAAGCTGAAATTGTGGTTTTTCATTTGCTAGCAAGAGCAAAGAAACGAGAAGAAGAATGTGAGCAGAATTACAGGGGTGATTTCACGGGGATAAAATTCAGCTACACCGTGCGGAATCTACAGCACGAATACCGCCCAGTCTTTTCTTCCTTTTACGGACTGGGGAGAAGATTTTTCATGGCGGAAATGGGAGAAGAAGCTTATGGAAGACGTTTGCGGGTGCCATTGAGCTTCAACGCCGACGCCACAAACGGCATGTCATCATCGTCATTTTAAGTGCTGGTGGCAGCGATCGTTATCAGGGGAGTCCTTTATTATATATTTTTTGCGGTAGTTGTGGGTGGTAATAAAATTTTCTTCGCAAGTGAACGATAAAGGGAAATAGCAATTTGGATATACTGCCGACATTTGTGGGAAAATTGAGATGAAATTACTGAATTTCTTGTACGACAACATTGATATTTGAAAATCTTTTCAAATTAGGCTTTATAAGAAAAACAGCTTTTATGCATAATTACTTATATTAACATTTAAATTGTTCCTAAATTCGAAATTGTTTAATTGTACTCACCAAATGACGGAGAATTTTATTTTTTATTGAAAATAACCGAACTTGGCAAATAATATGAAACATATTTCTCATTCCCGCGCATACAAAAATCATAAAAACTTTTTACCACATAATTTTTCACCAAACTTTTAATTTAACTATTATTTTTAATTAAATCTCGACAAGCACTGCGCCAGGTTAGCCTTTATATGGCAAGTCATCTCGTTTTGCTTATGGCTTAAAGATAATGATTAATATCAATGCGGTGCAGGATTAGTGATACGTGCACAATTTGAATTTGATTAATTTTATAGGAGAAATAAAAATTTATGATATTATTGAATATTTTATGAAACAGGGGCTACTACTAGTTCAGCTTTATGTTTAGATGATTATTAGGTGTGAAATTTGGAAATAAAAATGTTTATATAGTACATAATATGAATACTCATGAGGTTACCCAAGGAATCATCGAAGTGTAAGTTGCCTGTCCCGTGGGAGCATCTTGATAGATTGATTATCTCGGGACTACAACCCTCTAACATTAATAAACAGTACACTTCCTTTGCTGTGACTGAAAATGTTAACCATTCCCATATGTTCCGATTTTTGAAATGGTGCACAACAGATTTTCACTATAGGGGTGAACTGCCCGCTAGTGTGACTCTTTTATTTGCACTATTGCACTGATTGAATCATCATCACCACAACATTCCCTTCGTCTATAAATCTATCCTACAGAGTTAAAATACTACAGAAAGTGAGGAATAGAGCCATTTGTCTTGAATACCAAGGACAACCCCTAAATTTTTCTTGCCTGCAGAGTTTATATAAAAAGGGCAATCACATGGAAGTAATAAACTCTTCGTGAAAATCCTGACGCAGTAAATGGATTTCAACTTTTATTCAAGGGAGATGGAGAAGATGCGCCATATAAAGAGTAATCTGTCGTGTCTGTACCCTATAGAATCTATGTTTTACAGTATGGTGCAATGTATCCCTTTTTCACATTAAACGCTCCCCAGTTAAGGTTCAAATTGAGTGACATATTTTTGTTGTTGTGGGCCTAGCACGTTTGGGAGCTCACTGGTGAGGTACTCTCTACAGTCCATAATAGCGAGCTAGTCTAGTTTAGTTTGTTTCGCACCCTTTCCTTTTTCTTTGAACAGAAATATATCCTCGATTGGTCCCTGTATTGCTCGCTATTGCATAGTTACTGCCTTTACCGGATGTTTCTCTGTACTTCTGCGCCAAATTCGATTAGTGTGAATTGAATGAACTCAAGTGATTGACTCAAATGGGCACTTATTTTGACGCTTGTATCCCTAGAGGGGATGCTGATGATGACGGGGAGGATTCTAGTGAAATAGGGTTTAGCTTATAAAGAATTTAATCAAGTGCATGCGTTTTTACTTTAAAAAAATAAGTAGCAGTCTTCAGTGGCTTATTAATGTTACATACATCCCAAGAGAGTAGAACAACTTTTATAATACACTCCCTGGAAATTTTTAAAATTCTTATTTAGGAAAGAAAGGAAAAAGAAGACAACCTATCATCACATGCATATATCAAACCGACAGAAACACCTTACTATAGCTCTGTATCTCTATGCCTCTACTTGCACAGAATACCTTTTTTAGTTTTTTATTTTTTTTATCAACTGTTTAACTCTACATCAATTAATTTATTTTACTTTCACCAAAACTTTTTTATTTTATTTCTCAACAAAGGTTTCCCTTCATTGTCGTTCAATTTCATGTTTTAATGTTAAACAAGCGACCGCAGAAAATGACTCATTCACCATGTCTGTGTTTAAGTTAATCAATTTTTTTTTATTTTATTTAATTGTACCTCTTGGTTTTCGGTTACCACTGCTACCATTGTTGCTCTCGCCAATTTGTAGCAGTGATTTGCTATTGCTTCGCGCGGCCGACTGCGCATTCGAATTCTGTCGTAAGAGCTATAATAAGGTGAAAGAGTAATTAACGAAATAATTTTAATTGTGTTTTATACATGAGCAATGGATTACAAGAACTTGTTAAAAAAATTGCACTCGAACCACTTTATTGGGAAATAATGTTTTTTTATTATTTCAAGGGGAACATTTTTCGTAATCGAACTTGAAGAGTCCCTGGGCTAAGAATTTTATAATACCTACATTCTTCCATTTTGATAAAATTACTCTTGATTTTTCGTCAAGGACATTTCATAATATCGTAAAACTATACTAAATTAACTATTTAACTTTAATCTCAGAAAAGTATCTTTCACTCAATTGCGCATTCCCCCTTTTTGTAATCAGAAAGTAATCATGTCGTAAACATCGCACCCATAGTGTTTAAATGCTAGCAAGAAATCCCCAGTGTAAAGCAATTCCCAATGCTTTTCTTCCCCAACATTTTTGCCTGTCAGGTCCCTGAATTTTATAGGGATGACCTGTGCAGTATTCCTGGTATTTGACACCCCCAAAAGTTAAATTGTAAGGCTGAGACCCTTAAAAGAGGGAGGTTATCACCATCAGGAAACGATGTACGTGGTGGTGTTTTGCCCTGTTTACTGGAATTATGGGAAAACCACTCAATTTTACTAAATAATTAGAATGTCAACCCTTGTTTCCCTTTTTACCCTCCCTTATATTATTTGGAGGTATTATAATGGCACAAAACTCTTGCTTCAATAGACTTAGTAGCAGCGGTGCATTAAGGTCTACACAGTACTGTAAACTGTCTATCCTTCTACTGAGGAGGCTTCCCGCAGTTTTCACACGCCCTAGGCACAGGTTTGTAACAAACGAGTCCACGTGAGGAAATAATTCACCTTAGCCCTTTCGCTAATACCTCTGCCGCCAATATAAACCACATAGCCTTTCGCTATCCCTCTTCAAACCATGCTTCGCAATACCCCATTTCTAAGCTCTTTTGACTGATAGACAGCTTTAGACCTAATGTAATCCTATCGCTTTAGAATAGCTTACTGCCCTTTACCTTATCAATTTGATGTTGTTTGCCTTTTACGTGAGTGCAACGTGGTAGATGAAGGGCGTGTGTGACAAAGGAGTCCCCAATGACACTTGTCTTACCGCTTCAAGCACTTACAGCCCTAAGTAATTGTTTATACGAAGGGACGGGGTGTTGTTTTACGTAGTACTGGAAGGTATTAACGCCTTTATGGATAAAGGCGGTATACAGCGCGTTTTATTGCCTCTTTATCTTTTCTTTATCAAAATCTCATGAGGGAAGATAGTACACGGTTTTATTTGATACTGTTATACCATTAATTTATTTGCTATTAAATAGCTACGATAAATATTAAGTTAATGTAAACTAATAAAATAAAATAAAAAAAACCAATTAGAGACATGTAAGGGGTTTTTCATCAAATCTTCTGATAAATTGCTTATTTGTTCAAGAAAAGCATAGTTAATAATAGCTAATAGATTAGAATCGTTGCTATGCAATACACCTTCGAAAAGTAGTTAAACATTCGTTGCAACTGCAGTTTCTTTTAACACATATGTCAGTGAATTCTATGTTAAAGGTATTATATGAAATAAAAAGAGTTGAACGCGTGTCAGAGCATACGTCACAATATTCCATAAAATTATTAAAAGGTATAAAATGAAATTTCAAAAAGAATATTTTTGATATGTTTCTAGCGATGAGACTGAAGATAGAACGGACGAACATAATTTTAAAAGATATATATTTTTTAATATTAGAAGCGATTTGACATAGGTACCAATATGGTACGAATTTAGAAATGAATTTGAATATCAGCAACATAATATTACTTAAAAAAATCATATAGAAAAATTATGATTTACAGGATTGTCCGGAATAAGGCTGCTGAGAAGGCGAAACATGTCCATCATCAGCAACAGTCGCAACAACAGCAAACGCAGCCACAAAATACGCCCAGCGGTGGTAATACGGGGAATACCAATGGTAGTGGGAGTGGTGGTGGAAATGGAGCTACCGGAACTCCCGGTTCAACTGGTAGCGTTTCAGTTATAGCACATGCTCCGGCTGTTTCGGTCCATGCAGCAGCAGCAGCGGCAGCTGCAGCGGCTGCAGCAGCTGCTCAACAGCAGCAACAGCAACAACAGCAGCAACAAAATCAGCAACAGACTCAATTGACTCCAGGTAATGGATCTAATCCCGGTGGTGGTGGTGGTCAAGGTGAACACAGGACAGCTGGTTATAGTATAAATGGTATTTTAGGGATTCAGCATACCGATCCAAATGGCAACAGCATTAAGCGGAAAAGAATAGATGATCATGGTAAGCTGAAGCATTTGAAATAAATGTTATAGTTTTAAATTGAAGGAAAATTAACAATAAATGCAGATATCATTATAACGTGGTTGGCGATTATCCCCCTTTTTCGTGTCATGTGAAATGCTTGGTTGTTTGCTACATCATATCTTAATGATTTAACAAATTTTAATAACATTTTGCAAAATAACAAAAAAGGAACGTCCGTTCTTTTTCAAAATGTCTGCGATCTGTCTTGTCTGGTTTAAAAACGTAGAAAACTTTTATATAAATAAAGTTATCAAATAGATTTACTTAGTTTCAATTACGTATATTCTGGAAATGCATCATTCTAGCAATGGACCATTAAAATATAAGTTAATGCATATTCTGACTATTGTAAATCTAGTTTTATGAGTTCCCATCCTATCTACAGTCAATTAACATAAAAAAAAACAAAATGAACAAAAGTCGATTGATGTTGTCACAATTTCATCTCTTAATCGACTTCATTCACCCAAAGTAAGTGCGTCCCAACCAGAAGCTCAAGAGGGGTCATAGATCCAGAACCGCACAATTTCCAAATTGAAATGCATCATGCAGACTGACTGACTCCTTTTGCTAGCCCTGATTGTGGTGTGGTTGCTCCGCTTTGCTCTGTAGGGTTAAAAAGGGAATAGACCACTCCATAACTGGAAGCAACCGGATTTGCCAACGGAATTTTCCTCATTGACTGAAAGTTGTTTTGTTGGTTTGGTCACGTGACCGGATGAGGGGTGTTTGTGGCAATTGTTAGAACCTATAAAGTGTGTTTGGACATTAACGAAATATTGCACTTTTCGGTGCTAGGGTGAAACCCTATCTTTCTACATTTAAGAAGGGAGTCATTTCTGCATAGTTCTAACAGGATTGATTTGATTTGAATTAAAGGTTTAGGTTGTTTTGTTGAATTAACGCTATCATTAAGAAACTATATTAGCTCGTCAAAGGATATTGAAAAGATAAAAATTGCATATTGAAACGAATAAAAACTTAATGTTTTCTTTTTCAATTAGTCCAATTATAAGGGATGACTTAATTAATTAAGTCACTACGTCTAAACATCATCGCCTTTATCGTCGTAATGTGTATATAAACCTTATTACAATTCTATCCACCGCTAAGCGTGCAAATTATATAATTTTTACGTCTAGTCCCTTTCTATATTTCCGCTGGCACAACAAAAAAGGGGATATTTTCTCATGCACCATCTTGACCCACAGCTACTTGAGAAGTGAAAAACAATCTCTTCAGTTGTTTAAGAACATGGCGCCTGTTGAGAATCACAATTCCCTTGTTTTAAAACAGGGAAAGCAAGGGAAAGATTTACAGACGAAAAGAAACCCTCCAAAAAAAACTGAAGAAAAATAAAAGGCGTACAACAGCGTCAAAAAAAAAATTATAATAAAATTTGCAAGTAGATTTGTCCGGATGACACTCTGTTAGTGTCTTCCTCTTCTAGTGGATAATCCTTCCCGTGTTATTCTACTGGTCCCGACAGCCACTGTTGTGCAGTTTTTCTAAAGCTGTAAAGGGAACTAACAGGCAGCAAAAAGGGCGGCAACATCCCGAGTAGGTTGGGCATGGTGTTATAAAGACTGAGATGGTTGTCTTTCGTCCTTCCTTCCTTTTGCATTCCAAACATGACAAAAAAGGGAAAAGATATAAATGCCCAAAAGCGCGTAAAAGAGTAAAAATAATAATGCAAAAAAATAAAATAAAATAAAGCTAACAACAAAAACATCGCAAAAATGGAAAGAAAATAGGAAACCCTTCTATGTTTAAACCCTTCTTGTCTCTTCAGTGGCCGGATATGACGGCCGGATGCTCTCTGTGGGTCCGGAAATATTTTATCGTTGCTACTGCTACCCCTACCCCTTAATCCACAGGAAGATTTGTGTGTGCATTGGCCAAATGCCCACAGAAAATTTCGTTTTCCAGAAGGTTTTTACAACACACTCACTGGAAATAGAACCTGGCCAAGAGATACCCAAAGTACAGACGGTTCATAAAATTTTCTGTCATTTGTCGTTTCGTATTTTACAGTGATATTTTATTCTGCCCCCTTAACTTTACACTAACTAAAATATTTTAAACAAGCTAAATAAGACTTAAATACAATTTTAAGATATTCCTTAGTTGTTTTCCAATGGGAATATCAGGATTAATGGTATTATATTTATGCAACAAAAATAAAAATTCTGTATTTAATTAAATAAAATTTACGAAAATGAAAACCTTTAAAATTAACATGGGCTTCTGAATAGCTGAATTTATAATTAGTTCGAATATCATACAAAAAATTGTCATCATAATCATGAAAACCTTATTGGAATTAATTGATTTTTTTTAATACCTTCTTTTTCATTTAGGAAATAAAATAAATAAAAAGTTTTAATATAATAATTAGACAATAGAAATAAAATGTTTAATACGTTACAACGTTCATACAATCTGAGAAAAGAACCTCAACTTTGTCTGAATATTAGAATTACTTAGCCAACAGCTTGTGGTCTAGAATTTTATAGGAATGATTGCAGGGAATCTATGCGCTCTAACTTAACTTATGAAAGCTTATCCAAGAGAAGAACAATCCCTAACTCAAAGCTTTTGGTGAATATACAAAACTTTCGGTGAATGTATACCAAATAAGCGTGATGATTTCTACTTTCTACAGAACATAATTAAACTAAATAAAAATATTTTACTGTATTTTAACATTTATACACAGGAATTTATAAAGATTTTAATCGATCAATAGTTATTTTGATTTCAGATGAAAATCGGGATATTAACATCCATCCAGATGATGATATTAAACGGCAAAGGATTCATTACAGTGGTGATCAACTTTATTCAAATGTAAGTACTATTGCTTGAATGACGAATTTTGAGAAATTTGTTTGGAAAAGACTCCTCTTTTTTTATTAGCTTTGGTCGGGTAAATGGTGTATTAAGGATGAACATAAATTGCTCTCTGAACTAGGAAGTGTTACATCAAATGGTGGAACACCCTACTATGATACTCATAATGGTTTTCCAGCATCAACTTGTACAGATTCGATACTGTATGATAGCATAACAACGATATCACAATCGCAGAGTTCATTATACACTCCGCCTATTGGAGCCTCAATTGGTAAGTTAATTCATTATTGTAATATGAATGTTTTTGGGGAATTTTCGTTATGTTTTACAAAAACTAAAATTAAAAAAGGAAATATACTAGAAATTATTTAACTTGAAAGTAAATATAAAGAAAAATCAAATCGTCTTGCTTGTGTAGGAGGAAGCTCTCTGACTCCCTTAGCTCCCATTACAATGCAAGAAATGAAACTTGGAACAGGAATACTCGATCAATCTTTATCCCCATATCATTCAGGTAAGAGTAGAACTCGGGATGCACAATTGAACATTAAAACAAAAAAAGAAAAAAAAACAAAGCAAAAAACCTTTCACTTCTTCGGTGTTGGTCCTCTTAATATTCTGTTCTGCACTTTTTCTATATATAAATGAAATAACAATACAGAAAAGAAAGTTTATATACAATTCAAAAGAGAACGAATCAGTTGCTAAAGAATGCAAATAATATTCCCTTTAGTCGAAAATGGACATGGATACGCAAGCATAACCCATTTAGGGACAGTAGTAAGTCCCCACACAGACTCTGGATCACCAGGACTACCTATAACGATGGTACCTAACGATTCTGTAACACAGCAACAACAACAACAGCAGCAGCAGCAGCAATCAACGAACACAACAGGTAGCACAGGTGGCGGGAACGGTAGTAGTGGTGCTACAAATCAGTCTACCTCTAGCACGAATGCTAATGGTAATCCAGCTAATAATACTAATGGTACTGGTGGACAACATCAAGCAACGAATGATCATGTAACTGTTTCTATAGCTGTTGCAACAACGCAGCAACATACAACGAATCATAGCAACAATACCCTTAATACCACTACCGGTGGCAGCGGGGGTAGTAACAATAATCATAGTGTCTCACCAAATGATCAATCGTCTTTAATTGTCCTCCAACCAACTGGAGGTCCAAGCGGTTATTCATCAATGCTACCCAGTTTTAGTCATTATCCTACAGGCAAGTTTAATATATCAGATGATGACATTCACGTCTGTTGGTAGTAGCGGGGTATGTGCACATCAGAAAATGTAATATCAAAAAATAAAAATAAAATAAACTGGACACGTATCGAAGTTATGAAATAATATCACAATTCTTTTATTCTGCACCCGTTTTGGTTAATTGATATACAATCCATTCAATTTAAGGGACAATATTCCTTCTTCTACTATGCATTGCCTGTATATAAAATTTTACTAAACTGGGAGTTTAATAGTTTTTCCTAAATACATTAAATTCGCACATTTCCTAATGAAAAACTTTCAACGTTTCAAAGAAATTTTACAAAAATTGTAGAGAGTAAATTATGGTGTGGGTTATTCCCTTTTATTATTATTTTACCTCTATATAATTAATATCATAATTATTTTATAATGCGGGGGTATTAGGGAACTCTTTATTGAATATTCATCGACTATAATAAAATATTTATTTTCCCTAAAAAGGTGGAAGTTCTGTCGTTCCCGGATCAGATTATACGTACAGTCCAGCATATCCCCAATATGGCAGTGCGTATGGATCATATGGATACAGTCCAGCTGCCGGCAGCCTCCTCAGTAAGTAAACAGTGAGTATTTGTTACCAATACTTGCTGTGAATAATTTTTAAATAAAATGAGAAATTGCATGGACACGCTAAATATGATGCCGAAAGGCTTATAGCTTTATTCGTTCAATATTGAAAATATTCCTATTCTTTTCCTTAAAAACTTTTTCATATTCCATAAATTAAGCTTAATTTCGTTGCTGCTGTAGACGCTTTTATTCAGCCTGAATAACTGGGCTGAATTTTACAGGCTGAATATCTGAATGTATCGTTTCGCTCGTCAAAGTGAAATGATCTATTGTATTTATAGATTTTATTATTTGAATAAAAATTTAGAGAAGTAGGATAATTTAAAAAGGAAAAAAAATATTTTTTGTACTTTACAGACTCATCTTATTATTACGATGGACAAAATCAAACGACTGCATTAAATCAAGACATGAGATCTCCGTTAGCAGCCACTAGAGCGAATTCGTTAGCTAGCGCAGCCTCACCGACCGGCAGTGCGTGTACGAAAACTGAAGCTTCAGATATATTCCTTGTTTAGTATTTTATCTTTGAGAAATTAGCCAGAAATGAGCAGTCTTACCATTCCTAGGAAACACACTTTCAATACTATTAAATATTTCATCATTTTCAATTTAAATATTACTCTTATTTTTCGAATTTCGAAATAATTGAAATATACATAACAAAAATAATAGAACATAAAAGGAAATATGAAAAGTGCAGTGGATTGTGAAAAAATAAGCCACAATTCCTGTCGCGTTCCCCAGTGATAGACGCCAAAGTGTTTATTATTTTATTAATATTTACTTTTTTTTTGTTCACAAAAAAGAAAATTTTTGTGTAAATTTTAGCGAATGAAAAGTACATCGACAATGTTTTTTTTTATATATATATATATAATATAGTAATTTAACGGACATAGCGTTTTAAGGTATCTCTCAATGTATTTTGTAAAATGTGCACAACAACCCCACCACTATCCTAATGCATCCTCATTGCAATCAATGCACAATTGATGACATCAATACGAATATATAAACAATTAAAAAAAATTTTTTTTAATACCATTGTCAATTGCCTGTATACATTTTAAGGCTACTGAGCTACTTCGCAATGAATATGATAAAAAAAAATAGAACTAAAAATTTTTAAACGTTTCCTTAATAATTCTCAGGTTTAGAATTTTTCATATAATTTTCAAGACTTTTCTGTTTTTTTTGAAAAGAATATGTAGCATCAGATGCTTCAGTAGCCTTCAAATGTTCGTCTAAGATTTTTAGTTTTCTCCATGTTTTAAAAGAATAAAAAAATAAAATAAAAAGCAAAGGCAGATTCGCCAAATATAATTTCATATAAGTGAAAACAAAAGCATAAATAGGATGTAAAAGAGCGAAAGGTCACACAATTAGGAAATAACGTTTCTTTTGGTGTTAATCACAGGAAGTGTATAAGGAATGTAAAATGTGTTAAACAATTTGACGAGATATTGAAAAAGAAACCAAAAAAAATTAATAAAAATGTACGAATGTAGTTTAAACAATAAGAAAATGAAAATATTATCTGAAAGAAAGAAGATGAAAATGGCTAAGTATTTTGTAAAGAACCGAAAATACTTTCGAATGTAGGCAAAAGTATATACGCTCTTTCGCTGTGTCTTAATTCCCGTTGCAGTACTGTTTCACAATTATTTATAAAAAAAATGTTAAATGCATGTCGTCCTTATTTGTTATAAATATTTAATTGTTCAAATTAAATTCAGAAAACTTGAAGGACTATATGAATGCATCTAAAATTGCAGTGCTACTTTCAATTAAAAACAAAACAAAACAAAACAAAACATCTGAAGACCAAAGAACTAAAATTTGTTTGTATTTATTTTATTTTAATGGCGTTATTCGATTAAATTGAATTTCGTGCTTTCTTCAAGGTTTTAAGTGTTTATTCTGCATGGCAGATTTAATAAATATCTTAAATACTTGCGAAAAGAGAAAACTGCAAAAATTGGAAAGTGTTCGCTTAACGCTTATAAAAATATATTGAAAAATAATCCGGGCATAATTTTTAAAGGCGGTTAATTGAGAAAAGTAAAAAAAAGACTAGTTAAATTCATACACTTAAAATATAACCAAAGATTAAGCAATATAATTTTTTTCTAATAGGTATATTTTATTTCTTTTATTTAATATTTAATATTTATGTATTATGAAGCAAATTATTATTTAAGATTCTCTAAAATATTGTTCTTAAAGAAAAAAAAACCAACGGGCGTTTTTGGAAAACAACATACATCATCAGAAACAAACAGAAATCGCACAGAAAAGAAAATTCTAAATTCTCTTTTAAGGAAACACTTTTTGTCGTGGAAATTATGTGGAAGATCTTAAAAAAAAAAAAAGAAATTAAGGAAATTAAGGAAATTTTTACATTTCATATGTAATTTAGAAAATGAAAAAAAAAACACAATTACCTGTTTAGGATACAAAATAAATAAATAAAAACCATGAAAATCTAAAAACAAATACCAAAAGAAACAAAAAGTGAAAGAAAGAGCAACTTTTATACATTTCACTTAGTAAATAAGAGAGAATACGTTTGAAAACAGAAAAAAGAGAATTATCGACACTGTACTTAACTAGATTTAAGCTAAATGAATATTGGAATTAATATATATAAAATATATAAATTATAGCAATTAGAAGACAAAAAGATCAGGAAAGGATCAAAAACCAAGCACACAAAACCATACGAAGGGAACGGTCAAACGTTTAAGCTCGTATAGATTTATTGTATAATGAATGTTCTTTGAAATAAATTTCTTTTTGAAAAAAAAAATAAATAAATACATAATGATACAGAAAACAAAATTATACAGAAAAAGTCATAAGAAAATGTCATCAATCAAAAAGGAAGAAAAAAACAAGATGTTAAAAAAATCCAGAACAAATGAGATCGAGAAAAAATCATACAAAACATCACTCAAACACACTGAGGCACCCCAGGGCACTCATACATAACCATGTTATTACTATATTTAATTATTATATATATTTAAAATAAAGAAGAAAATTAAAAAATAAAAGTATATATCAGGAAAATAAAAAAGAACAAAGAATAAACTGTGGATAAAAAATCAATCTGTCGTGTTTTATTAATTAATTAATATCGACTATTGTTTACGTCCATTGAAAGGATGTATTTAACTATTGGAATATTTTTGTTTTGTTATTATTATTTTAGTGCTATAAATTACTTTTGTGTTATATGCTTTTCATGGGAAATCCTGAAAATAAATAACCAATGAATTCGGGTTAGAATCCGAATGCATTTTACTCGAATGCCTCTATAGACATGCAGGACATAAAAGTAAACGACTAGCTACTAACTAGAGGCCTTAAAATTAATCTAGTGTTTTCGGCTAAACTCCATCTATAAAGATATGAAAACTGCGTATTCCTTTTCTCTTAATTACACTAAAGGTGGTGAAAATCATGTAAAAAGAACTGTGTGCTCAAGAAGCTGGAAAAGATTTTAAAGAAATTATACAGACTGTCGTATTGCCTTCCATATCAGATCAGACGGTATGCTATTTCCCTGTAGCCTTTTAAATATGGCTAAAATTAAATACGAAAAGGAGCTTTAAAAGAAAAATAAATCTAAAAAAAATTAATTGAAAATTAGACAAATTATGAAAAATATTGAAAATGGAACACAGACTATTTTTTACGATGGCTGAAAGGAATGATTTATTTACAATAGCAATTTGTAAATATAAGACAATTTTAGAATTTTTCATTACGCCGGTACATACATTTTCTTTCGCTGCTTGATTTCATCAGATTGAATGCTACAACGAGTTCTAGCAAAAAGCTCATCATCAGCGAACTGAACGTAGGTAGCTACTTCAAAAATAAAATTGGTCTGGTAGATTTGACTATTCTATCTTGAATATATCCGGCTGTCTAGCTCTAAAGATATTCATGAATTGGATAGAACAGATCAGTTAGATGGAAATCTATGCAAGCGATGCACTATTAATGAAGAGAGACAGTACTAATCGAAGGTGTACTGATTTAGACCAAGAATCGAGTTCATATATGGATTGGCCGTGTGACCAGCCGGGAATACCAATCACTTTCAAGCAGCACAACGAAACATTTAGCTTCGCTTATTCGAAAAACTCATATGTGTATTCCAAGAAGATTAAATTACATCTTAGTCAGTCTTGAAGACTAAGAGGGATAAATGTATACCCTGTAATATTTTCTGAGAGATGTGAAGCAGATGAATGTAAGAATTGGCGTGAAAGAGATTTTCCTCTAAGAAAATGTATTTTGAATTTTCAAAAGCTTACAATTCTCAATAGAAGATTATACTATAGCAGTTGAATTGAATACGGTGGATAAGATTATAGTCCTACCAAACTCTATACAAATCCTCAATTCTTCAAAATAATGCTAACAGTTCATTGATTTCAATTTCTACTTGTGTAATTTAATTTAACATCATAAATTCATTTTATTTTTGTCAAGTGAATTATTTCGAAAGTAACAAAAATAACATTGAAAATATTTCGTTTCAATTAGAAATAGCGGCACGTGACAATTCTGTGTCATTAAACACTCGTGAAATGGACGCATGAGTGCAGAATTTTACATTTCACCAAAATACTATTTTTGTACTCATTAGACATAAATTAAAAATTCTATTTTTAAGGGAAATTGGCTACTATGCTTCAATCTTTGTTTTGATAAATATAACAAGTACTATACTTAAGTACCAAGTATATACTTAAAATTCATCCAAAGTTTTGAATTAATAATAGGGATTTTATAAACTTCACAATGATACTCTTGAAATAACAAGCTAAATAAAATAATAAAGTATTGATAAAGTATTGAAAAGATCTATTATTTATTTCCTTATTATTCCCTTTTTTTACATCTAACAGTTAAATTATAACAAATTTATATCGTTTATACGGACTATAAAAAATCCAGCTGAAATCAATATAGAATTAAATGGTTCCTTGTATTAAATTGCTCTAGTAAATGTTTGCAACTAGAAAAATAATCAAAAACGGTTTCGGAATTTTATATCTTGTTAATGTAAACTCTAGGCCTTTGATCAATTTTTCGCTCAACATAAATAGCAGCTTGCCGAAGCTGTTTAACTAGGTATGGCCTATAAAAGCCTCCCGGACGACCGTTTCGTCTACTAAAATTCAGGATGCATTATAAATTCGCTAAAGAAATTTTCTAGATATCTTGTAAACATTTTGAACTATTTGGTAAAGATGAATAAGTGTTTCAATTTGGAAAATCATTTGATCTTTTTTTTCTTCAAAATCCTAGAACTACATTGAAAACGCGCTTATTTTACGTTTTCTACATTTCATATGAATAAAGTCTTTGGGGCTAGGTTAAATTTAGCTGAGAGGAAGGCGTTCCGCTGCTCCATGCTTTATTAGTAGGTCAAATTATTCAGAGTATTTTTAAAGTGATGTCCAACCGACTGAGGCCAATAACAAATAAATTTTTCTTTTAATTTTTAATAAGAAAATTATGTTTGAAAATTTTTATGCGATGCCAATACTTTAATGAAATATGTGGTGGGACAGAATGAAGACGAAATTATAATTAAATGAAATATCATACAACTGATTCCAACTGCGCCTTATTCCATGACTCATTTAAATGAACCAAATGCAGTTTCTTGTGCAGTCGTCATTCAGGTAGCACGAGATACATTTTCTGGCAACTATACTATGAGTCGTACATCATTGGAGTTATCACTTAGCCGAAAAGACTGTCTAAGTCAAACATTATGGTGTACTGTAATTTGGTAATTTGCCCATTCTATTTCATTTAAGAAAAAAAAAATTTCAGGGCTCTTTAAATTGCATGTATTTTAAAGATTGTCGATGCAATTTTCGAGATTGTAAACAACGAGAAGGTTTAGCTAAGTAATTTCCTCTATTCTTTAGCTATGCGTCAGGTGTGTCTGGCTAACACTAGAACTTCGTCAGTTCATAAACAATGCTGCGATAAGATGCCAACAAATTCTTATATTCAAGGCGTTTCTTAAAATTCTACGAAGGAGGTGGACAGTGGGCGAATATCTTAAAATACAAATTTGCATTTCCAGTCGCTAACAATTTAAATACACAGCAAATCTAACAGACTAAATATTCTTAATAATTGATCAAATTGTTTTAATATTCCTTGCTTGTTCTTTAAAAGATTTTATGTTATTTAAACGCATTACAAAACACCTACTCATTTTTTAGATGTTAAAATCGCATTGCTTTTATCTCTTGATTTTTTTTTCTAACTTTTTTTGTTTCCGTAATTATCTAAGTTGAAGAATCAGTGAAAAAAAAGCAATAAATCATTAATTTTCATCCTTCCACAATTCTTAATCACTACATTACTTTTATTTATATTTTTATAACTTTATTCCTAATATTCATCAATTACTTCCTATTTTACAATTATGTTCAAAACAAAAATTACAAATAAATGTTTAGGACTAATCTACGTCTCTTGAAAGTACTTTTATTGAATTATAAACACCTATTAAATAATTTTAATAAAATGAGGATAAATTATTATTACATTAAATAATTTTAATAAAATGAGGATAATTTGGATATATGTATGTAAGGTAGGAAGAACGAAAGAAATTCTCACTGGAATTATAAACAATTTAGTTAAACGATAAAGGATCATTTAAAAATTTGTTGGAGATAATTGTAGCTAGAACTGAAAGAGCTCATTAACTAAAATTGAAAGAAAAAAATCATTTTCGTTATAATATTCTAAAGGAATCATACAATTAGCAAGTAGATTTTCGTTTAAACAAATGCCAAATAAACAAATTTGGAAAAAAATGAAAAGATCATTAAACAACAAAAAGAAATCACTTCTTGACTATTTCGTCTATCTTAAGTTCAAGATTACAACACACCACCTACAAAAATTTTAAAAATATCGAAACGCATCATACCATGCCATTTATAAATACAGTTAATTTTAGATTCATACCGTACAAATCAGATACATTTATTCATGGGAAATTATTGTAGTACTTAAATAATAATGAAAATAAAATGCATGTGGTTTAAAATAGACTAGTGAAACCAAATAATTGGATAGTAATTGATAAGGAAGGAAATTTATTTGCATAAGAGGAATAAAATGCATGAAGGATTAATCTATAAATAAGTTGAAATAAATTCTTAATTTTTAGAAATCGAAATGAATTGGGGTATTAAATTCAAGTACTCGCCCTTCGAAAACACTGCTAGTGTAGCCTAAAAATAGGCAGATTAGGGCTTAGGTAAGCGTTTTTCGGACTTTCGAACTTCGCACGCGTGCAGGGTATGATCGTAACGTCTTTTGCAACATATTGTCCTTAGATTGAAATTTTATTTAAAAAAGTTATTATTTTTATGTATATTTTTATGAATTTCGAGTCAAAGTAGTAGCAAAACTCAGTCTACTTTTAATTTTTTTTTAATTATTCAATTGATAATATTCTCATCAAAGAAGTAATTTTGGGATTTCGATTGCAGTCGTATTTTTAACTAATCAAATTATTTTAATAAATTGTACTACTTTTAGTACAATACTAATAGTATTGAGAGTTCTGGAGACAAATATTCTTTAAGCCTATATAAGATTACTTTGTAGTTATTTCGTTAAAATCGTACATTTGAAAAAATTCTGTGTTAAGTATATCCCCATACACCTAAATTTATTTTCGTTCATATATCTTTTATATATTTAATCGTTTCTATACATAACGGTCTCAAGCTTTGAGCTTTGAATCCAAATTCTATTCAGTTGTAGTTCGCGTTTCGCCGCGAGTGAAGATTTTTATCTTTGAAGAAGTTGGGATTATAGTGAGGCGTACTGAGAGAGCAGATCCATTAAAAAATTTTGAGAAAAAAGTGTGTGATATGCCCCTTTCACCAAATAAAATAAAGAAATAAAAATAAAATAAAATTGATTTTTTTCTACCAAATTCATAAAAAATAAAATACCCTAATATTTTCTACTTCCTGTAAGAAAAAAAACAAAATTTCGAATTTTGGAAAAACTTTCTAGTTTGTTTTAAAAATAGTTTTGGATTGATTTTTAATTATTTAATTATACTATTAAATGAAAATATTTTGAATTTAATTAAAGTTGAAGCATACATACTTATATGTATATACATAATTAATTAATTCGTTAAAAAACAGAAAACAAATATTGTGGCTGCAGTGAATAGAAAAACGAGAAGGACCTCTACTTAAAGTAACTTGTGATTTATTTTATTTATTGTATGAATAAAAAATATCAAGTGCTGGGACAGTGATGCATTAAGTGAATGTTTTTTATTTCTTAATATTTCGCCTAAAATATTTAATATATTTATAATTTCGCTAAATGCCATAAAAGTGATATATGATTCTGAGACGAAATCTTGGACTCTATTACTTGAGCATCATACACCCCACAAATGGATAAAAACGCTGTGGTTTTTATTTGCATTTTTTCGTTTTTATTTAACATTGTTTTTACTCTAAATATCCCAAATCCAATTATATAAATTCATAAAGAATTATTTCAAAAATAAATTCCTCATGAAAAAACAAACAGCGAAAGAAACAATTATTTGAATAGAATAGAAACGAACCGAAGTTCAGAACTGACGAGTATTTTATAGATATAATCACACAAGCATATTTGCGGATATTTTTAGAATTTAACTGAAATAGAACATTTCTTCTTTTCTTGTTTTAAATGAGATTACACATCCTTTCGTTTTGTATGACTACAGTCAAAAAGAATTTGTAGCAGTCCGGCCATTGCTATTAGGTCATTTTTAAAAAGTATGGGCACAAAAAAGTTCGTATATACATAAATATATCTAAATATACTTATATAAAAAAATACTCTCTTTTTTTAAAGTAAAAATAGTTGCTGTTGTGACTCAAGGAAAAAAACAAGGTGGCCATTAACTTATCGTAGCCAGTTGTAAATTATTTTAGAAAAAACTAAATAATTTTCAATTTCTCTCACTAAATTTTTTACTAAATTCTAGCAAAATTTGTACCAGGTCTTACTGATAATAAAATAAGATCAAATTCGAGATATTCTATTAATTTCAATTGAATATAATAAAATATATGTTTTTCCTACATAAAGACTCAATTTAGTACGCGCAGTCGCAAGTACTAGTGCTCTTACTCTTCTTAATCGACTTAAAGATGAGTTTAAGATGCTAAAAATAAAGTGAATCAACGAACGCATTGAGAGAAATTGAAACATAGACGTTCTACTATATTTTTCCTTCTTTGTATTTTAGTAATATGAAACCAAAATTACATTCAGAAAATAATTTGATATTTTTGCCTTGTAATTAAATTACTTAATTCATGTTTATGAGTTAAAATAATAAGGAAAAAACTTTAAAAACTGTCCAATTCTGTTAAAACCAAAGGGCTTTCAAAGCCAAAGCTAAATTAAAAACCAAATATCATTTTATTGCGAATAACGCAAAGTATCGTCATAACATATCGACGATTAGAAGCAGTTGCCAAATATTTAGAAATTTAAAAATAGCATAGGGACTCATGATGTTTACAATATTTGCTTAGGAGTACATGTGCAAGTGCACATTCCAAAGATTTAACTGTATTTTATTAAATTGTACATTAATATTTCCTTTACTTTATTCTAAATCGTTGACCTATAATTGAATAATTCATAAAAATTAATACGTTTTCTTTAAACAGCTTAAATGACTAAAGATAGAAGCTTTAAATTTTGAGGATATATATTCCAAATTTCTTTAGGGATTTTGAACTGACAGCATTCTATTATACTATTTCATTTATTTTCAGCATTACATCGTTTAATGTCACGTTTAATTTGTGATAAAGTTATCAAATGATATCAGCATGGGAGTGGCTGAAGATTTCGCTCCCAGCTTTGTTAAAAAGCCTCAATTGAGGCAAGAGGATGATGGCAATCGGTTAATATTTGAATGCATATTGCTATCATCGCCTAAGCCCGATATTGAATGGTATCGGAGTGAAGAACTGCTCAAAGAAGATGAAAGGACGAAATTTAAAATACAATCCGTAGGCGATAATAAGTTTACAGTAGTATTAGACCTCGACGATGTCATTGAAACAGACGCTGGCCTTTACAAGGTCAAGGCTAAAAATAAAATGGGTGAAGTTTCTGCATCGATTAACCTGAATTTTAGCCGTAAGTACACTTTAACGTCTTTTTTAAATTTAAAACTCTTTAGTAATAAGATAAAAGGACTGTGGATTTTTGGGCTAACAAAGAAGATAATTAATTTTATAGTAGTTAATGATTAATAGATAGTTGTTTTTAAGAAAAAAGGTATGCTTATAACAATATAAGCATAAAAGCAAAGTTAAAGTAGTCTAAAAGTATCTACAGTCTAGTGTTATAATCCTACACCATTATACACAATTCTATCTACTAAAAGAACTTTACAAAAATACATCGCGCAAAAAGACCAGTAAAATAAAAATTATTTAAAAATGATATGAAAGTAACACTAATTAAAAATCGTATCCGATTTCAGCGGCGGACGAACCCAAAGAGAGGTGAGATAAAACTTAGAAGAGAAATTATTATTTTTTAAATGCATTGTTTTGCAAGAAAGGCAATCTACAAATCATATCAACCGCTTTTATTGCGCCTAGTAGAAAAACAATTAAATAAAGCCTAATTAAGAAAAAAAAGAAAAGAATTTTGCTATTGCTGCTTACCTCTGCTTTGAAATTAGATTTTTTTCTTTGATGTATTTATTTAATAGAACTACATAAACATAAATACGTACACACAACAAAAAAAATTAAATAAATATAAAAAACATAACAATTATTTTTTCTTTAAATTTTATGCTTCTAATTCACTAACGTTTTTATGTTTTATTTTATTTTTTCTTTCTATTTTTGCTTTTAATTCGACGCTTATTTAACACAAAAATAAAAAGAAATTCGAGGAGCAGTTACTAGTGCACAGTAAGTTGCGCAATTATTTAATTTATTATATGTAACTGTAATTAACATAAATATTAAATAATTTTGCTTTTATAGTTCTGCAATTTATTGAATTTAAATATCTAACATTTACCAATTATTGATGTATAAAAATTCTGTTACTATACGTATATAATTTTTCGCATTATATATGAATTTATGTAGACAAATCGACGGCTTTGCGCCAACATTTACGAAAAAGCCAGCTATCCGCCAAGAGGATGATGGCAAACGCCTGCTATTTGAATGCCGTATTAATGCTGATCCTAAGCCGACTGTAATGTGGTCACACAATGGAACACTAGTCAAAGAATCAGCCAGACATAGGGTAAATAAGCATAATTCGATATCATAATAAATATAAAAAAAGGAGGAATGAAAACTATACTGTAAACGAATTTGAAATCTATATTATGTCTATTTGGAAGGTTTCATTCAATACAGTAACTAAGGCAAAATAATATTTAAATTTAAGTAGTTCATTCATAAAATTTTATAACAAATAAAGCCTACTGGTTTAGATTAATCTATTGGAAGTTCATTTTCATTATTATTAATAGTTTAGAGGAAAAAATTGAACAGCACCATGAAACTCAGATTTACAGGGAATTTAACAATGCTTAAACAATACACTTAATATATAATAATACTACATAATTGCGTCTGAGAAATTTTACAATTAGGTCAACAACTTTTCGTCGACTATTTATATCAGTTCTATTTATTTTTGCATTCAAAAATGTATTTCTTCGTGAAATCAGTTTCAGCGAAAACTTCTAAGTTATTTTTAAACACTATGAAGTTTGATTTTATTATTACAATGGAATTCTCTTTGAATAGAACACTTTAAAAAAAATTCACGATATTATTACCTATGCCTACTGTTAATATGCAAAGCGGATATACTTTCTTAACATGGACTGCGATTTTAAATTAAGTGATGGTAAATAAAATATTTAAAACAATTTGTTTTCTTTTAATTTTTTCTTAAAGAAATGAAACGATTTATAGATTCAAACAAGTCTAATAGATAGTGGTATTCTATAAATAGGAAGAATCCTAGAATTTTGAAATTTTATAGAGCGGGCTTTGTTTATATCCTTTTACATTAGTCTCATTGGAAATTTAGTATTTCAAAAAGCGGGTTAAAAATATTATGATTTTTTTTTTTCATTACTAATATAGATAATGGTAGACAAGGACGGACACTCGTATTTCGCGTCACTAGAAATAAAAAATGTTACTGTTGAGGATGCTGGCAAATACAAAGTGACCGCGAAAAATGAACTGGGCGAAAGCAACGCAACAATTAGTTTAAATTTCGACAGTAAGTGATTTGTTTTTTTGTATTTAAAATGTATCTAACCTGTTTAGGTTTTATAACTAATTAATGCTCTTATTTACGAGTTAAATTCAACTAATATTTAAGATTTAAAAAGATTTTGGTTTGGTTTTTTTTTATATATTTTATAAATTTAGAACCCATTGCTTTGAAGTAAACGAACATTTTGGCTTTCTGCGAAGTCTTTAGGTTTTGTAATACAAAATTACAAACAGAAAACCGCGAAGGCATTTTTTAAATTTGTTTTCATTTTCGTAAATGATTATGTGTTTTTAATAAGCTTAAATAAACTAAAAATATTATAGTTAATTGTTACAAAATTTTAACAGCTGCGTCGGAAATTGCTAGCTAAATAGGCTAATAAGTTTAACGAAATTGCAATTGCAGATTACACACAAGAAAAAAAATACAAACAGATTTTCAAATAGAAAATTAGCAAAAAATCCAATATAATAAATGACAATAACGATAATCATAAATCTCGCATGTTACAAAACAGAAGTGATTATTAACTTTTTTGTAAAAAAGAAAAAACAACAACAAGAAAAAAAACAAAATCAAATCAAATCCACTATAATATTTGTGGCGATGTAAGTGCTAATAACAAATAATCAAACGAATAATTATAATTTAATTTTCGTGTAAAAAATAAAAGAGATCTGCAAAACATTTAAATTAAATTTAGGCGATGAAGCACCTGTTCCCGAAGATGGCATTAAACCAACCTTTACCGAACGACCAGTTATTCGACAAAGCGAAGATGGTGGTAATATTACGTTTGAGTGCCGGTGCGTGGGAGATCCAAAACCAACAGTTATCTGGTATACTTCGATTGATAAAAATTGCGTAAAACAAAAAAAAACTATAACTCAAGTTTCTTTTATGCTTTTAATACACAATTTTCAACAACATACAATCGACTAATTGCACATGGATATATCGCAATTAAAAAATTATATAAAAATCATAATATCTTAACAAAAACCAACGAAAATTCCAACAATTTAAAAGGTATCATGGGAAGGAGGAGCTTAAACCTGGGGGACGTTACAAAATGTCGCTGGAACCCGATCAAAAACTATATCATATGGCCAGATTGGAAATATCAAATGTTGTTACAGGCGATAAAGGAGAATATCGTGCAAAGGCTAAGAATAAATATGGTGAAGGTGTTGCAACAATTAATCTTAATTTTGAAGGTGGTCCTAAACCAAAGTAAGAGCTAAGATATGTTGACCGTTTAACGAAATTTTTCTAAAGTATCTGTGCTTAAATGGTTTCTTTTATTAAACACGATAAATACACAAATTTTCTAGAAGGAAATGAAGCATTTTTGATGAATTTAAGAGGGTATTCAGATATATATAAAATAATTGAAACTATTAAAGCACACTATACCTAACATAAAAAAAAAATAATAAAAAAAAAAATAAATTAAATATTGGCCGGCAGATAATTTGGTGCGTACTTAACGTGGGGTTTTCCAATAAACGCTTTTATGACAAAGCGTAGAAAGCTCGATAATATGCTAAAAACGTTACAATTGGGAAACTTCTTAGTATCGTACATCTTACAGGTACAAACCAATAATAATTCAAAGAAAAAAGTTTAAAGCATGTTCAGTTCATACATTTCTGTTTTTTTGTTTGTAATTAAAAAAAAAAAAACAAATATAATAATCTTATAGAATACCGGATGGTAAGTCCCCACGTTTTCCGAAAAAGCCAACGATACGACAAGAAGAGGACATTCTTATAATGGAGTGCGTATTGGAGGCACATCCAGTACCAGATATAACATGGTTCCAAGGTGAAAAGCAAATAACCGATTCACCGCGAATAAAAATGTCGCGTAAAGCCATATCAAAGGATATGTACGTGTTAACACTTGAAATAACAAATCCAACCAGAGATGATGGCGGAAACTATAGATGTAATGCATTTAACATATACGGCGAAAGTAATGCAAACATCGCACTAAACTTTCAAGGTATATTACCCTTGTAATTTCTTTATTACCTTCTTATTTTATTTTTTTTTTTTAATTAATGACTTGAAAATCGCAAAGAAAAATAAATAAAAAACTACAATTAAACAACAAATAGCTGACGTTATGAAAATGTAACTCAAAATATTCAAATCATTCTATTCCTATTATTTCTTCTGTATAATACTATTAAAAACATAAAAAAATATCTCATTTCACTGACTTTCTTTTTCTCACACTTTCTACTGACATAAACACAAATAATAATTCTAATATTTAAAAGAGAAACTAAATTTTAATTAGTAAATATTTGATTAAACTATATTAAACCGTTGTACAACTACAGTGTATTTAAAATTTTAACTGCAATCTACTCTCTACTGAAAAAAAATGTCTGATTCTGGGAATAAGGTTGACCATTAAAAATACTGAATTATTAAAAAAGAACATATAAAAAAAAAAACCTCATAACACCAGCTTATGCTCCAAAATAGCTTGTTTTATTCTTTGCAATTACTTTTAAATCTATTAGCAAATACTGTATATATTAGCCAGTGTTAACAAAATGTAACAAATAATAAAATTATATAACTTCACCTTAACTAATGACACTATGAAACTTTATCATTATTTCAATTTATTGAAATATTAAGGTACTGACGATGCTAATGGATTTGCTCCATCATTCACTGAGAAACCTCGTATTATACCCAACGAATCTGGAACACTCATTACAATGAAATGCAAATGCAAAGCGAAACCAGAACCCGTTGTTACGTGGTACAGGGGTCAAGATGTTGTAAAGGAATCCAAAAAAATTAAAATTAAATCGACTTCAACCGGCGAAGACTTATATGAACTTCTACTCGAAATAAAGGTAACTGAAATAAATATTATATTCGTCTCTATAAGTACTTACTATAGTAAATATATTACTAGAAAAAGCAGAATCTAGTATTATAACTTTTTCTATTTTGTATTTTATTTTATAGAATCCTGATGCACAGGATGGCGGTACTTATCGTTGTCATGTTAAAAACGATTTTGGTGAGAGTAACGCCAATTTGAATTTAAATATCGAAGCAGAACCGGAACCGGAAGGTGAAGGTCCAACATTTGTTGAAAAACCCAGAATTGTATCTGAGAATAATGGAAAATTAGTAATAATGGAATGTAAGGTGAAAGCTGATCCAAAACCAAATATTTTATGGACCCGTGATGGTGAAGTTGTTAAGGAGAGCAACAAAATAAAAATGTCTATGGAACAACGTGGTGATATCTATTATATTAAGCTAGAGCTAGAAGATCCACAGATGGAAGACTCTGGCTTGTATAAATGCAACATTAAAAATATTTTGGGTGAACTAAATGCGAATCTTACGCTTAATATTGAAAGTAATTACCATCTGTTTAAAATTAATTGAATTAGATGCTTATTAAATTCTTTTTAGTTGTTCCCGTTATAAAAGATAAGCCAAAGATTATCAAAATTATTAAGAAGCGTACTGTTGTTATCGAGTGCACAGTCGCTTCTAAATTTGAGCCTAAATGCACTTGGTTCAAAGAAACCGAAGCCATTAGAGAAGATAAGAGACGTATTGTAAAGGTGCAACAGACTAAAGACGGTGAATTTGCTGTACAGCTTGAAATCAATGAAGTCCAAGAGGTTGACAAGGGTTCTTATAAATTAATTGCTAGTAATGAGAAAGGTGAAGCTGTTTCCCAAGTTGTACAGCTTACAGATATTCCTGAAGAAGAAAAGAAGCCCACAAAGCCAGAAATTTCAAGAAAACTGGTTGACCAAAAGGTTGAAGAGGGCAAAACTTTTGAATTAATTATTCAACTTAAACATTCTGATAAAAAATGTAAAGTAGTATGGTACAAGGAGACGACTGTAATTAAAGAGACCAAGGAAATTACTACAACGTTTGATGGTACAATTGCTAGATTAACCTTTAGCTCAGCCAAAAAGGAGCATACTTCGTCCTATAGAGTTGTAATATCAAATGAAGTTGGACAGGACGAATCAAGTGCAAAAATAATCGTTGAAAAGAAGGATGAGAAAAAGAAAAAGAAAGAGGAAGAGGAGAAGAAGAAAGTTGAAGAGGAAAAGAAGAAGGTACAAAAGAAAAAACTAATTGAACCGGAGGAAAAGGGAGGCAAAAAAATATTTGATGTTATGTTGAAGCCACTTAAAAAAAAGAAGGAAGAAAAAGAGGAAGAGGTATCTGTTGAGTGCCACCTTTTTCCTCTAACGTTTATTATTTAATACTTTTGGCATTACCCACGGTAGACGTGGTGTTCCCTACTTAATTTTTTTTATTAGATGTGGGATTGTCCGTTCAAACGTAGTTTACTTTGAACGAAGAGATTCTTTTATCTAGATGTGAGCACTTGACTTCTCTTTTTATTAGATGTGAAAACCTTTCATTTACTACATATAATAGTTATATAAAATTTTATATTATCCATTTATCCTTTTGTTTAACTAATATGTTTGTTTCGTATCTAACAATAATTTTTCATGTTATCATCAATAAATAACAACATAAAAATATAAAAAAAGGCTGAAGAAGAAAAGCAGGCAGAGGAAGAGAAAAAGAAAGTTGAAGAAGAAATGAAGATTGAAGAGGAGAAGAAGAAGAAGGAAGAAATAAAAAAGAAGAAAGAAGAAGAGGAGAAAAAGAAGGTTGAAGAAAAGAAAAAGGAAGACGAAAAAAAGAAGATCGAAGAAAAGAAAAAAGAAGAAGAGAAAAAGAAGGTCGAAGAAAAGAAAAAAGAGGAAGAGAAAAAGAAGATCGAAGAAGAAAAGAAAAAAATCGAAGAAAAGAAGAAAGAGGAAGAAAAGAAAAAGATCGAAGAAAAGAAAAAGATCGAAGAAAAGAAAGCGATCGAAGAAAAGAAAGCGATCGAAGAAAAGAAAAAGCTCGAAGAAAAAAAGAAAAAAGAGGAAAAGGTTGAGGTAGTTGAGGTGAGTCGAGTTACTAACAACCACCTGCTAAAATACCCATATGTATGTACTCTGGAGACCGTATTGAATTTATTTATGTTTTTTTACTAATATAATCTGAAATTAAGAAAATTACAATACATGCTTCAATTTGTAATAAATGCTGCTTCTTTTATCTAGAGAAAAGTTTAATATGACTATTATTATTATTATTATTATTATTATTATTATTATTATTACTTAAGGCCTTTGTTTGTGATGTCTTTTTAATAAAAATGTTTGCCAAATAAAAATTCCAAATGTTCTAATATTTTTTAATACTATTTACATCTAACTTTTGGAACACCTTGGACACAACACACAATTAACATTTGGAAACACAACTAAATTTAGGATCAAAAACCAGAATTGAAAAAAGTTAAGGTTAATATAAATAATTTTTTTTATTTATTTTATTAACGTACCATTTTTACGCGTGTAAAATAGGAAAAGAAACCAGAGGAGGCTAAGCCGGTTGTAAAAGATACCAAGAAATCCGAGGTACACAAAAACTTTGTTCAAAATACTAGTGGGATATGTAGCACATAGCTTTAAAAATTCTACGCCAATATGCCCAAGCTTGCTTTATCCTAAATCTATTTATAATACACAATAATAAGCTTTAAAGAACCCCACGTGATCAATACAGGAATACAAAATATTTCAATATTTTTTAGGAAAAACCAAGCCTAGAGAATGGAGGCCCTGAACCAGAGGTACATACACATTACACCTACAATACACAGCATTACAGCAAAATAATATTTCAGCTTTTGTTTTTAAAGAGCTTATTCAAGATGCTTTAAACGATAATAATTAAAATCAGCAAATAGGAATTACCATAACTAAAATAAAATTAATATATTAGTATTTCTAATTCTTTTCTATTTCCTTTTAAACAGAAAACAATGGAGCAGGTTGGAATCAAAAAATTCGAGAGAAAGGCAAGTATACGAGTGATAATTAAGCTTAAGTTTTTAAATATAAAAAAAAATGAATACTAAAATAAATCATCAAACAGATAAATTTAACGAATTCATTTATATTCAATATTTTTATATTTGCCACATTGCGGTATCTATTTTTAAACAATCAACGTATACATTTCCCTCAATTTACGTTAAACACAAAAAACAATGTATATAAACCAAAACTACGCAGGAAGAACCAGAACTTATACCCGAAGATGAAGAAAAACCTGCCCCTCAGGTAAAACTTTCGTAACACAAAGTATTTTTGCTAGTTTTTGCATTTTGCGTATTTTTTTTATAACACATATTTTAAATCTCACACAACACTCCTAACTGAACAGTAGTTAGATATTGTTTTTATATAAAACATATAAAGCTGTAGTAGCTTATAGTAAATATGTTTTTTCCATATATGGAGAATTATTAGTAAGGTTTTAAGCGCATCAATATAATTTCGTGCGTAAATAAAAAACATCTAGTGAAAAGCGCAATGAAAATATGCTTTTTTCCCTTTATTTTTATAGGGTGTGGGCTATCTGCCTTTTCTAGTATCTTATTATCTTCCACCTTCTATTTATAACCATATAATTAACAGATTAAAATTTCCAATTATTGTTATCTTCGTACTCAAATTTTATGTTATATGTTCCATATTTATGTTCTGAACACCTTTCCTATTGTTTTTTGTGCTGTTATCAAAACTAGGAGATCACAGCATTAAAGGAAGAGAGCAAAATGGAAGTACGCCGGAAATCCATCACCAAAGAGGAAATTATTGCTGAAGATGGAAAGGTTTCACGTAAATCATCAATACAGGTAAAGTTTCAAATGTTTAAAGAACATAACATTACCGAAAAAACTTGTAATTTGTGTTAATAATATTTCGTCCTATCCCGTCTCTGTAATATTTGTTTTTTTTCTGTCTAATCAGGTCGAAGAAGAAAAGGCCGAATCTAGACGTGCTTCTGTTGTAGAAAAGAAAGCACTTAAGGTGAGCATAAGGAATTTATTTTTAATATAAAATAGCAAGCAAAAATAGTCTTCAGATAAGCGAGCATTTTTAATGCTTCAAATACTACAACTTAAAAACGTATTTATCCAAAAAAAAAAAAAAACAATGAAAAACTCTAACGAAGCAAACAGTAATTATATGATTATTTTTATATATTTTACATTTCCCTCTGCATGATTCACAACACCTAATGGCATTGGAACTAATTTCCAAAATAAAATTTTAAAAACACATATAACACTAAAAACCCCTGAACATATTAATAAACCAAAAATATAATAAACTACTGAAGGATGAGATCGACAACAAAGTTTTACAACCCCAAAAGGCTCCTACTGAAATTAAGGAAGAAATTCCAAAACTAAAACCAGCTACCGATCGTAAATTATCGATCAAGGTGAGACATCCTACTATTTATGCTAAAATTGAACTTTAGGCTCGACGAATGAAAGTCATAAATAAATTACAATATATTACAATACTTCTACTTTTACTTTTGAAATTATTTAGTTCTTTCCTATTCTCTGATATGCTAAACTAACTAAAGTAAAATATTTCTAAATTTTAAATAATACTAAGTATATACTAGTACAAAAACAAATTTATATTTTCAAGAAAAAAAAACAATATTGTAATGTGTATTATACACGATGGCTTTTTTCTCTCCATATTTCACTGCATGTGTCCTCTACATAATTACAATAATTGGAAAATGGAATTATATCAACAAAAAATAAAAATAACAACAATTAAACAGAAGGCTGAAGAAGTTAAAGCAGAGGAATTACCAAAATTACGTAAGGTATCTGTTGATAAGCCAAAAGAGGAACCGAAACCAGAACCAAAGAAAACTAAAACGAAAGTAACGAAGCCAAAGAAATACGAGGAACTACCTGAAATTCCAGACTATGAACGTCCGGAATTAGAAAAATATGAAAAATCTGAATTTGTACCAAGCGATTTTCAAAGGGACTTAGATATACCTGGTAAAATGGAGAAAAAGGCAATTGAAACCCCGAAAAAAGAGCCTGAACAGGCAGCTCTTAAAAATGGACTACCTAAGGTAATTTTATGCTTTTCTAGGCAATGTAAATCTATTAAAAGCACTTATAAAGAATCTTGACTAAAATAAGTAGTTAATTATGTAATGTTTTGTTAGAAAAGTATAACTTCAATAAATGTACACATTGCATGATATTCAAGTAATTAACAACAAAATCCCCCTATCACTGCTTTATAGAAGGAAAAACCACAACCTGCACCGCCTGAACAACCCAAAGGTTTCAAAGTTGGCAAGGGTAAACTACCAGAAGATAAGGAAACTGGTGAGAAACCAACACTCAAACCAATCATAGTTGAACCACAGGTAGGAAAAACTATAGTAATTAATAGTTTTATTTTTAAATTGGCACCAGTATTTATTCGATATATTTTTGTCCATTTTTTGCCCTGGTACGCTATTGGTTTACCCCCTATTCCCATGATGCTGTGTTTGGCCTTCCTACTGTTATTGCACAAATTTTAAATACGATACACACAAATACGAACACTGCAGCCAGAAAAATTGGTAAGTTTACACAACCGTTGGATACAAAATTCATATTTTATTTTGAATTGATTAAAATAAACGCAAAACAAATTACTAGATATAAAATTTAATTAAAACAATTTGTAAATAAGATTGTAAAAAAGCTTTATCGTTTAATTTGTCCATCTGCTAACATATTTTTATGTTTCATTACAACATGTTATTATATGGTTTAATTAAAAACGAAACGATTATTTGATGCGCCAAAAATCATTTGAATTCAATAAAGGAAACGACAACATTTCCAAAAAGCCAACAAGTCAGAGTTAGTCAAGTTCTACACAAGCAACCGATCGACAATGAAAGTTTCCTTTCAGTGCAATTGAAACCCGTACTCAGACTTAGTAAGTTTCAACCAATTAAGCCGCAACAGGGTCATTACCTTAAGGTAAAAAAAGAATAAAATCCAAAATATAATATGATGGTTTGAAGTTTAGCTATCTGCATCATATTGCGAATCTTTTCTTTTCTGCAAAACATTTTCTAGTCTTTCTTACTATCAAGCAATTCTATCTTATTTTAAAATGAAAATCTCTAAATATTAATCACTGCCCTATGGTCTTAAAGAGATAAATATTCTTCGCTTTTTAAGCACAAGCTTAGAGTGTTTTTTTTCTTCTCCTTTCTCTATCTTTTAAATTCAGATCAGAGGATTATAAAATCTCTAAAAGCAAATATACCAAATTTCTGCTATATCATCTTTTTTTGGTTTCCGAAACTCTCTTTATTAAAATAGTGAAAAATTGCTCATTTTCTTTGTCTAGCTAAATCTTATATTATTCTTATTTCTGCTCTAAACGAATTATTTTCTTTCTGGCATAAACCGCTATACCGCTCTTTGTGCAAATTATAAAAAATAATTTTATTGAACAAATGTACATTCTTTTTTCCAAATACTACACGTTTTATATCACTGCATCTTAAAATTCCACTACATCTGACAAAATATTGTTTGGAAAAAAATTATATAAATTAAACAAACAGACAACAATGAAACCGCTTGAAGAAAACGATGAAAAATTAATAAATTCAATAATTGGCGATATCCCAGATATATCTCAATCCAAAACCAATCTTGAAAAATATGATAAAATGAAAATTAAAGAGATTCAGGTAAGAGTTATGATACTCGTATTAATTAAATGAGAAAATCAATCAGCAATTATGATTTTATGATTTAAGGCACATGTTTTTCATTTATCATGGATTTTTTAGGCTATAAGTATATGAAATATTATAATCTGTATATATATATTATAATCTATCTATATATATATATATATATATATATATATATATATATAACCTACATACATATATATATATATATATATATATATATGCTCTTATAAAACTATACGCATATATATATATATATGTATATAAATATAAAAATATTTATTCATCTGCTATCACCTATCAGAGAACTTTGCATAAAGCTTTTAAATTTTCACTGATTAATAATCTTTGCAGATTGGGCTTTTTTAACCAAATTTATAATTTTTAATAGTGAGTTCAATAACACATATTAACTCATTTCATATATACCTAAGTGATATATTAACGACCATTAATTTGCTTACTTAGATCCATGCTCGAATTAATTAATTTCTTATAATGACAGTTTCATTTATTTTGAAATGAATACAATTAATTAATTGAACGATTTAAGAACATTAAAAAAAGGATTTCGTTATAAATAGGAATTTAAAGAAAAACATTAAAATTGTGAATTCAATTTAAATGCTATTTATCAAAGTCACTGTCCAAATATCTAAATTCACAGAAAATAAAGTAATTTTGAAACAAATCCATTAAAAATAGGCACAGCTAAATAGGAAAGTTTTATGTAAGACCACTATTATCGGCGGGGAGATTAAAAATAATATGAGAACCAAAAAACTTGGGCACGATGCGTATTTTTGTATTGTTAAAAATATTTAATAGAATTATTTTTATTTTCGCCGGGAATAAGCGTTATAGCATGGCGATTTTATAAGAGCAACAATCATAAAAATGACAGAAAGCATTTCACGGTCTAAAATATTTTCTATTTATAATCATAGTAAAGTATAGTTTATTTTTATCAAGACGTAAACTGAAGTAAAATGAAAAAAATTATGTAATGACTTTTTGTTGGTAAAATTTAAATATATCTCGGTCTTAAAGGTGTTTCTTATTGCAACATATTTTTTATTACTAAATGTTATATTAATTGGCATTTTTCTATGCAATTCACTGTAATATTTTATTTAAAATTATTATTTTTTATTTATTTCCTGAAAAGGTATTTTTAACAGAACAGTGTTGCTTTGAAAAATAACTAGATATTTCTAGTTTTATCGCACTCAATGAAAATGGAATGTTCTAATGGAACAGAAATAGTCGTAACAATTTGTGGGGAAAAACAATAGAATGATTATCAGCAAAAACCCCTTGAAAACAAAATAATAAAAATAATAAAAAATTCCTTACTTCTAAAATATCTCATATATACTTCTAAGATATCTACATACATATATATGCATTTTGAATGAGAGATTTTCAAGAGAATTTGATCAAAATGTTTGCTCACGTTGTTATGGTTGTTTTATATGATATCTCATCGGAATACATTTTGAACCTTAATAATGTTGAAATAAAACGTATATATTCTCAACATAGAAGAGAACAGCACATTATTTAGATTTTTATTTTATTTCAACTTTTCTCGTATTGAAATGCATAAGATTGTATTAAATTTTTCAATTTCTCAGTTTTCGTTTGTTAAATATTTTTTTATTTTTTATTTTGTATTTCTAACGCTTTCTATACTTATACATCTTTTATTATATGAAGGTCTTCCCAAAAATACTACACAAGGGGAATACTAAAAAAAATTTTTCTCACTGATGCGGTTGTGTACTTTATTTTCATTTTCATATTTCCCCCGCTAGGATTAGTTCTAAAATTTCGGGAGTGGAAATAAGTATTTCTTCAAGGAACATTTGGTTCTTCATATTCTTATAATTATATATATAAAAGTATTTTGTGTTGTTGGGTACACACCTGCAGCATTCGTCGACTCAATTTATAATGTTCATTTAATTGCCAACAATAAATCAGTACAAGTTGAACATTAATAAATTAATTGAAGAGTTTAGTGAATATACTGTGAAAAAGAGTTGTATCGTATTCGCAGATAATAGGATATAATTTTTTTTGTGAACATATATTTTTGTATTTTAACGCTTAGATTTCAAATATTTGTAACGTTTTACTTTTCAAATTTTGATTGAAATTTGGGTTGAACGCGAAGTGAACTTTGTGAAGAATGCCATGATCTTTTTTAAAAAAAAATGACTTTAATTACTCTTACTCAATGATTTAGAAAATTCCATTCCATATTTCTTCGTTTTTTTCTTTGCGCCGTTCTACCTTAAGAAAGTGAAGAAAAATTAAAAAGCCAAAATGAGTAGAAAAATGGTGAATATTTATAATTTTATTATTATTGTTATTATTATTATTATTATTATTAGCGTCATCCGATACTAATTATATTAATAGAGTTTTAATAATAAAACTGCCCAACGTAATAGCAACATATAATTTTGTAAATGTGATGTTTTATTTGATTATATCACCTTTAAAGATAAAATTTCGGTGGTACTATTACGGCCTGATTAAATATAATCAGATATAACATGGATCTAAGTATAAGATTGCTGAATTATACCAAAGATGAAAATCTTGTAAACTACGTATTACGTGTTATGCTCTTAACTAATAGAAGCTGCCTAAAACCCTATAGCAATAGGGAAATAATGATTGTAATAACACTTCTGTATACAAAAAAAAAATCAAGAGGCCTTCAAATTTACTTTAATATTTGAACTGTTCTAAATATGCAATAATTTCTGCAAAGAGGAGCTTATGATTGATATTTAGAGATATTTTATTATTTAATCTTTTGTTTTTTAAATATAGGAGGACAAGCCGAAAATTCCAGAAATTAAGGCGCCACCAAAATTAGAAACGCCTAAAATTGAAGTCATTAGGGAGGAACGTAAACCATCTCTAGCACCTGGCTCAGGACCACCCAGTCGTCGTGGCTCTTTGGTACCACCAGAAGAGGGAGGTCGTCGACCAAGTTTACTTATAAATGACGAGGTATGTGCATATTATGTAGAATATACACACATTAGGTATATTTATTATTTCATCACCTATTTAACTTGTATTCACAAGATACAGTAATTTTTTTCTTTTAATTTTTAATTTATTTTCAAGTAAACGATTTTTTTGTAGCACAGCCTTAGGACAGTAGATGATTTTTAGAAGCATTTGGGTTTTATCACAATTGCAAATCTGTAGAGAATGGTTTTTATATAGTTAATGTAGGAATTGCATTAGCGTAGAATGAATATGTATATTCCGCATTTTTTATATGTTCACTAAAAACCCACGTTTTGTAACGAATTTTACTTTGCTATTATTCTTAGGCTCTGAAATATCTTAAATAGTTTAATACAATTACTACTATTTATATTTTACACTTTTTAATTCTCATCGTTAATATTTTGAATTTCTTTTTTACTTTCATATAAAATTTCATAATATATCCACACCATAAATAAACATCTTCAACAAAAAAACAAAATATCACAATTATATGATTTAAAAACAAAATCCTAAAACCAACTTCATCCAATTTACAACAAAAATCTAATTTGAAATTGGATCTTTGTTTTTTTAATAATAATAAAAAAAAAATTAATAAAACAAAAAAAAAAAACAGAGCAAACGTAAACTTCGACCAGGTGAAGTTGTGGATGACAAGAAGGTAAAGAAATTCGCTTTTACATCTTGTATTGTTATTCTTCTGCAAAAATTGGCCTAATGCGCATACTATAAATAGCATACACTTACACTTAATACTTTTATATCATTTTATTATTACGATTATGGGGAAGGAATTTCAATCGATCACAATTATAAAATTTATTATTTGAAAATCAAAGCCATCATAAATCCCTAAATATCCCTTAAATCTCTTATACCTAGGCGACCTCATAAACGAGATAAAATATGTACATCTCAAAATACTCTACTAAATTTTTATTTCCCTAACAAGAATCCTATTTAGTCAGCCTATACAAAATTCATGAGATCTGTATTTATTATAGTATTCGACATGCAAGTATTAATTGTGTGCCACAATAAAATAAATATTATTTTTACAAGGAAAACATTGTGCACATAACGAAATATGTGACAAATTTAAATTGAAAAATAGAAGGGTTGATGATGATTTTTAAATTTATCACGCATCTTAAGGCTATGCATTAGCATCAAATGAGCACTCTATGCCAATAACAATTGGCAAGCATAAATTTTGTAAATGTTTCGCGTTTGTTTCCATCTCGTTTAAATTTATTGATATATGGGCTTAAAAATATTTAAATGCCATTTGGTTGGTGCCAACAATTTTTGTGGTACATTTAAATGTTTTCAACAGCTGTTTGAAGATTTTCACGAGTCTTAATTTCAGCATAATACCTTTACCGCTGTCATGATTAGATCTCATTCAATGGGTTTTTGACCGAAGTGTCCGATCATACAATAGATTGTTACCTAGCCAATATAAATAGTATAAATATGAGACGGACTAAAATTGATACAGGCATTTATTTATTTCGATTGAATTTTCTTCCTTGGAATTTAAGTGCGTGTATAATAAATTAAGCGATATAAAATAAAATATAAAATAAACTGGGAAAAATAAATTTAATATTTTATATTTAATTTATAATCAACAGCTGATGCATTTAAGAATTTTGCTATAAGAAAGCGCATATTTTTCATAAGCATTATATAATTATCTATTTCTTGTGATTAATTTTCAGTTTTATGCAGCAGCGATATGCATTCTCATCGCCTTATATGTGTCTTTCTACAGCTTTCTCTTCAATTTCTTTTCTTTTTTTAGTGTTAAGAGCACTGACTATATTTTTTATATTCTCTGATTTCTTTTATATTTCAATTTAAATATCTATTTTACTTATTAGCACTTACACTGAGCACTCATTACATAATTACACAAACTTTGCAGCCATTGCTTTCATAAGTACGGATTTTATTATTATCTATTTCAATTTTATTCCATTAATAATTTTTGGAATCTATAAGAGAGTTTTGGAGAGAATATAAAAAGACCTTCGCTTATATTTAATTTAATTATTTAAGAACGGCTTAATGCTTCACGAATATTTATGGAAGCATGCTGTACATAATTTCCATATTATTCAGATATACACATAAACATAAAATTAAAAACAATTACACAATACACAGAATACACAAAACAAAAGTAATAATAATAATACTATATCAAAAAAAAAAGGAATAATAAACTATTCTAAAAAATAAAAATGTACTTATAAGGATTGGTGTTACGGTTATTTCGAGTTGTGCAAAATAAAAATTAAAAAGATTAATATTTTAAAAGTAAAAATAAAACCAATAATAACACTAAAATGGTAAATGATAGAAAAATATTTTAATAAATATGAATAATATTACAGAAATTGAGACCTGGAGAGATGTTAGATGATAAGGTGAGAATAAATACAAAATTACGCAAAGAAAGAGAACCGAATAAAATAAATCGGTTTCGGAAATGATTTGAGTTTTATTTAATTCACTAATTTCGTATAAATTTTAAAAATTCAATCATTTCTAACAAAAAAATTGAAGACTATTCTAAACCATTCTTGATTATTAAAATGTTTCTTCACAATATGAAAACAATAATCGAGTATCGATATTAAATTTAATCATCATTAATTAATTGAATTAAGTGGTATTTTTATGACTTGTTTTTTTTAACTGGTGTTTAATTTTATAACCTACGTAACTTAATAACGTTACACATCTTCAGTTGCAAGAAGGTGATAATAAGGCTAGGGCTATAAAATATATAAGGACCAATATGGCAATATTCACTATTTTTAGTATTAGCGCAACATGAATTTTTTAGGGAAATTTTTATTTCTTTATTTATTTTTTTAAATAAAACTTGTTAGGTAATGAATATATGGAATTATTCTCTCACTCAGGACAATTTCATACAAAATATCTACATATAATTTTTTTTAGCCAAATGAAAAACCAAGCAAATATTATTTTTGTAGAAAAAAGGTGGTCGTCCTGGAGAATTGGATACAGGAAAACAGGTCTTTTTGACGATTCGATTTTAAATTATTTTTGTTTTCTAGAATTTAATGTTGTGCTTTGAATATTAAGAGTTTTCCAATAAAACTTTAGGATGTTATTATATACCTGTATTAGCGGATGAAATTTTTTTAGAATAATTAATAATACATGAAATTTTTTAAATTAAGTAAAACATCCCAAGGGATTGGAGAATTCGATACACGTTTATTAATTTTATAATATTTCTTCTTATATTTCGGAATAATATAAGGAGTAAATTGTTTTTAAAAGCCTTTACAACATAAATGGCAAAAAATTTTTATTTGTTCTTTTTCCTGTTGTTTCTTTTTCTTTAAATAGGCCTAGTTTAGCCTAGATTTCATGTTATGTTTTTTTCTTTTGCAAATTTTTAATTTTTTCAAGAGCAGTGTAAATAAAGTAGAAGTAGAAGCTTTATTATATATAAATAAAAAGAATTACGAGTGTAAATAATAAAGATATTACCCCCAGCATTAATACGAATGATTTTGGAAGTAATTACGAGTAGTATGATTTATTTAGTAATTAAATGTAGTACAAGTAGTTTTTGTAGCTTTAAATGTATATATGCGAAATATTATTAAGTGTTATGACTTATAACGAAACATACGTAAATAGAAACAATTCATAGTAGTGCGTAGAAATTGGTTAATTTCTCGTAGATATAATAGCCGATCTCCATTTAAATATAATAGATTAAAATACAAAATAAAACCATATCAACAATAAAAACACAAAAAGTGTTTCAAAGTATTGAAATCTAAAATGATAATAAAACTATAACAATAGTAATAATAGCTTGAAATGTATAAAAAAAACTAAACGACTTTAACTAAAAAATAAGACAAAAAAGAGCAAATAGAACATGCGTATACATTTGTCTTAAATAAATATTATGAATAATGAAATCATCATTTCATTCATATTTACTTCGTTTTTCATTCATCTTCTCATTATTTTACATGCTTTTCATTTTTTTCTTATACATTTTACAGACCTATTCGCTTTTGTATACCATCTATTCTATCAATTCTAATTTTTCTCAAGCTGCTATTATCTTATATAAAATTATGCTTAATATGGAGTAAAGTATTGTTTTTAGAAAATGAATTCAATGTGTTTATGAAAAAGAAAAATGGAAAAAAAAAACAAAAAAAAACAAAACTTTACTAAAGGATCTCTTAATATTTTTTATATTAAAATATATTTTAATAAAACATACAGAGCGATTTATTTGTACAGAGAAATACTCTACAAATTAAAACAGCAAATACAATAGCTTCTTCACATCACTATTGTATGTCAGCATTGTATATTTAATATTTTAACATAATTTTTTAAGTTATGTCATAAGTTTACGATAAAAATGCTTTCAGTTGTTTTTTGGCCTTGTTCATTTTTACTCTTTTTGTAAATAATATTGTTGGAGTTTTAACAAATGTATAATATTATGTTAAAATATTATTGTATCCTAACAGTTTCATTGTAATAATACTATTTGTTTCTATTTTGTGCGTCATCTTTAAATTGCGGACTACAACTATAATAATTCGCAAACGCAATAAAAATAAACAAAATAAAACAGAGGAGGAGACCATCTGTAGATTTGAGACGCCCTAGTATTCAAGATCTTGAAGATAAGCCATCAACTCCATTGCGTGACATTGGAGATGGTGGCCCTCCATCAATTGTCGATGTTCAAGAAAGCTATTCTGCGGTTGAAGGTAAAAGAAAGCTTTGAATATATTCATTAGCTTAGCTTTTGAGAATATAACGATATCCGGGATGGATGGGTTATAGTTTCTTTCGGGGTTATTATTTAAATATTTAGGTCAAGCCCCAGATATCGTAATTTCGCCTAGCTTTTCGCAACCTAGCTTTTCAATACCTTTTAATTCCCAAATTTCTAGTACTCTTAACATTTCTAATCTTACTATTGCGTCTACCAAGATACGCTTCTTGCAATTACTTCAGGCTTTAAGGATACAAGCCGGCACATTAAAAAAATATGAAAATAAATATAAATTAAAACTTCCAGACCAAACCGCCTACATGACTGTACAAGTTGAAGGTAATCCTGCGCCAACCTTTAGATTTTACAAGGGCGTCAGTGAGATTATTGAGGGTGGTCGTTTCAAATTTATTACTGATGGCGAAACGAATTCAATTACTTTATGCATGCGTAAAGTAAAGCCAAACGATGAAGGCAAATATAAGGTCGTTGTTTCAAATATTCATGGAGAAGACTCAGCTGAGATGCAACTTTACGTATCTGATTCAAGTGGCATGGATTTCCGTGCCATGTTAAGAAAACGAAAATACGCGAAATGGGACAAAGATAAGGGTGATCCAGATTGGGGCGAATTAAAAGAAACTGAAAAACCAGTGCCTACACTCAAAAAGGTCGAAAAGGTATGTTAATTGAGTTAAATAGGAATTTACATTAACTAACGGCCAAAAACTCATATGATATAGAATTGTAAATATAATTAGAAATAAGGAAATGCTTGTATAAAATGCTTCAAGAGATATGTTCAATCAAGCTAAGAAAATTTGGTACGAGGAAATATTCTTTGCCATGCTGCTTGTATATATTGTTTATATTTTCTCTTTTCATTTTGATTTTAAATGATTCCAGAGGTCACATGTAAATATAACATTGCAAATAAATTATCTTAAATTTTCTCTATTGGACAATACCGGCAAAGAAAATAAATGAATTCTTTAAAGAAAATTTATATGGTACTTCCATTAATATTTTTAATCAATTTAAACATTAATGATTTTAATCAGAGAGAATTTTTTTAGTGTATAATTTATTTTTTATTTTGTAGATGATTTGCTGTTATATTTGCCAAGCCCTATAAACTTTTTATCAGCTGCTATTACAGATAACCGAATTTCTAGTTTTGTTGCCTTTAATAATATTTGTTTTATTTCATCAAATAATTGCTGCAAAGTGGTTTGATTTTATAAAATAAGCGTAATATATATTCAGAGTAATAAGTTACATTAACACAAAATAAAAAAAACAAACTATAAAATCATCGAGTGGTCTTAAAATTTGGCAATTAAATATACAGACTCAATTTAGTATCTATTTATAAAATTGATTTTTATAAATTAATTCATTAGTTGATAGGAGAAGAGATTAAAATAGCATGCTCTCGTGCACACTGAGTGGTTCATAATTTAATAATACTCTGCAAAATATTTACCCTTACAAGTTACAAATTATACACGTGTCTTTTATAGCAACATGGCCACCATCCTTTGTTTGATATTATTTAAAATGTAGTGTAAAATTTCTATTTTAGACTTTACATTATTGATAAACATTGCACATTCATTCTTATATCCTAAGACTGGGTGGAGCTGCGACAAGGTCAATCATGTATTTTAGCACAGGAAATTTGCAATAGGTTGTACGATAATTTTGATTTTCATTAAAGTAAAAGCTGTAACCTAATTCTAAAATTACAATTTTGATAAAACGTAAAATCCTAAAAATTTTCTAGGGTCCTGGATCACGTAGACCATCATTAGCTGAGTTGATTCCAGATTGGCCAACGTTACACCCATTCCGTCGAGAGGAGGTTCGACACTTCAAAATGTAGACGTACTTAACTACTTAAATCTTCTAATAAGCCTACTTTTCGTTATCTTAATTGTTTTGGTACTTCTCCCCTTCTCAACACTCTATATTATTCTTCATTTCTATTTTCTTTTCTATCAATTTTAGTATCATCTTGAATTTTCTAAGAAATCCCTAAGAATCTAAATGATCCTAAAGAAACTCTACTTCATGTATATTTCATTCTTTTTAATTACTTTCTATTTCGTTGATTGTGCTAAATTGTTTTCATTATAAGACCCTTTTTCATTTTACTTTTGGAATAGTTGCACTGTTTTTTTTTCTTCAATTCTATCTCTTCTTTTTCTACTTTGTAACATTAAGAAATGCACTTCTTAAAATGGACTACTTTACATAATACCTTCAATGTTGTACCTTTTCCTTTTCACGTTATAGTCAGGAATTTTCTTATTTTTTTTTCAAAAATTAGGGATTCTATTTTTGTTCATAGCAATTTTTGTGCTTAGAAAATAAAACACGCGTCTGTATGTTCCTCATATTTAAGTGCTTTTGTCAGATTATTGACTTTTTGAAGAATATTTTTTTACAGGAACAAAATATTTTGTAAATATGTAATATTTTGTAAATAGTGATTTTGTAAAAAAAACAACGTATTTTTAAATATTTTTTCCAGTTTTTTTGGCAATATTTTAACGCTATGTTTATTTCATATTAAAATGTGTTCTATTGTCGTATTAAGATTCTAACTTGCATGTTTCTGTTTAAGACTCATTGAATATCCAGTTTTAAGCCGAATATTTTTATTTTCTAGAAAAATTTCATTTTAACGAATATTTAATGAAAATATTGCATCAGTACGATTAATATTATCAAGGATTTAAGTCGTTACATCATGTTTCATTGCATTATATGGAATAATTTTTTTCTTAATTTATTTATTATATTTTGCAGTAACAGGCTTATGATTACAGCCTTCATATTTCTGTGAGCAGCTTTGTAGACATATTTTCAAGCAATTCATTTATGTATAAACACACTTTCATATATCACATTAAAAAAAAGAAAAACACTAAGTAAATAACAGAAAATTTTTTATAATGAATTTTCCTCTTTTATTTATTTTCTTCCTCCTCTATAAATATCTAGAAGCAAGAGACTTTCTTGCGCCCACTTATTGATCAATTTGCGAAAGAAGGGAAGGATAAGAAGGTCGTATTCGAGGCTGGCTTTAGTAAACCTAATTGCAAGCCAAAATGGCTATTCAGAAAGGATGTAAGTATTAATAAAAAATTATTAAATAAGTCTAGTATAATGTGGTTTGAATCGTAAAGGAACTCTTCACCGGAAGTAAATATAAATTCAAAGTTGAAAATGACGTATACCAGCTAGTGGTTATGAACCCAAAAGTTGAAGATAGCGGAAAGTATACTATAGAAATTGGTGGTGTCTCTTCTTCAGCATTCTTAAATGTTGAAGAGGCTGATCCAGTTTACACCTTTACCAAACAATTAAAGAAGAAATATGAAGGATTTACAGCTCATGAGACAGTCCTTGAATGTAGCGTAAGCAGTTCAATGGCAATAGTTTCTTGGTGGAAAGGCGATACAAAGCTCAGTGATACTGAAAAATATCTGTTCTCTAAAGATTTATCAGGTGTACTTAAACTTGTTATTAGGAACTGTACTTTAGAAGATTCTGGGCCATACTCGTGCCGTATCGAACGACAGCCTGATAAGACAGAAACTAAAGTAACAATTGTTGGTTAGTAGAGCTTTTATTTTTTAATCGGGGGGATAATTGAAAATAAATCTATTTTAGAATATCCATATAAATTCGTCAAGGTTCTTAAGTCTCAGCAGCTTATCGAAAAAGACACAGTCACTCTTGCCTGTGAAATTGACGATGCTGCTGGCGAAGTACAGTGGTTTAAGGGAGAGGAAGAAGTTAAACCGGATAAGAGAGTTCAGGTCGTTAAGGATGGCCGTAAGCGTAAATTGATCATTAAAGATGCTAAAGTTACCGATGCTGGCATGTACAGATGTACAACAAATGCAGATAAAACAGAAGCCGAAATTATCATCAATTGTAGGAAAATCGATTTAAACCATATATAACTAAATTAATAATAAAACATCTAATTTAGATCAAAACCGTTTCAATAAGAAACTCAAAGATACTATTGCTGTGGAACGTGAAAAGCTCATACTCGACGTTGAGCTCCAAGACCAGACAGCTCCTGCCGATTGGAAATTTAATGGTGAACCAATTGTACCAAATGAACGCGTTGAAATTAAAAATTTAGGGGGTGGTAAACATCAACTTATATTCCATAACGTTGAAATGAAAGATGATGGCGAAATCACTTGTGAGTCTGGTAAACTCAGCTCATCTTGTAAAGTAACTGTGCAAAAGGGTGAAAGTAAACCGAAGATTGAATGTCCGGAAGAATTTGCAGGACCGATTAGCCAACCTCTGGTTATTGAAGTGCCATTCAAAGGTAACTTAAACTGTGTGCTGTATTCTATAACCAAATACATGCTATATAAATGCTTAAAGTACCCTCCTAACATCTTTGCGTTCACTAATTATGACCCTACAGCATTCAAAAAACAATAGATTTAAACAACGAACCCATTTCTGATTGTAATTTAATCCCACACTTAACAAACGTATTAAAAACTATAGCAAAAGGAATTTCCTTACTATTTTTCTTCATTTTCCAATAGAATATAGCTTATGAAAAACAAATAAAACAGTTTCTAACTCTCCTTTACCTCTATTAGTTGACGGTACGAAACAAACTCCAGTTGAGGCTAAACTAATTAAAGATGGAAAACCGCTACCGGTTAAAGACGTAGAAATAGCAGTGCAAGATAATAAAGTTACATTCAAGGTGAAAAAACCTACACGAGACCAATCCGGACCATACCAGATAAAATTATCAAATGCGCAAGGCGAAGATGTGAAAAATGTTACGGTAATAATGCAAGATGTCCCAACACCACCGGAAGATATTGATGTTACCGATGTTTATCAAACATCATGTGTTATCAAATGGAAACCACCAAAGGATGATGGTGGTTCACCAATTATAAAATATGTAATTGAACGGCAGGACTTAAGTCTGAAGAGTAAATGGGAGAACGTAGCCGAGGTACCAGGCGATAAGCCATGCAAAAAGAAACTGGAAGATTTAACACCGAAAAAACAGTATAAATTCCGTATTCGTGCCCTTAATAAACTAGGTTCAAGTGAACCTGCCATGTTTAAAAATACTATTCTAGCAAAAGATCCATGGGATGAGCCTAGCAAACCTAAAGACGTTGAAGTTGTGGATTGGGATAAAGACCATGCGGATCTCAAATGGAATAAGCCTGATAATGATGGCGGTGCACCAATTGAGGGATATGTAATTGAATTTAAAGACAAATTTGGAACCGATTGGGTAAAGGCAAAAGATGTACCGGCAGATTGCTTAGAGGCACGTGTCGATGATTTAATTGAAGGTAATCAATACGAATTCCGTATTCGTGCTATCAATAAGGCAGGTCCAGGTGAGCCAAGCGATGCAACAAAACCAATTATCGCTAAATGTAGATTTGTTAAACCGTTCATTATTGGTGATGAACTGAAGAACGTAACGGTTAAAAAAGGACAAACTATTCGATTTGATATTAAATATGGAGGTGAGCCCGAACCAGAGGCGAAATGGGACAAGGGTGGTAGTGAAATTAAATTCGATGGCCAGCGTATTACGCTTGACCAGTATGAAAGAAATTCATCTGTTACCATTCGAAAAGCTGTTCGTGCCGATAGTGGTAAATACAAGATTATATTGAAGAATAGCTCCGGAACAATTGAATCTAAGGCTGATGTAATTGTTCTGGACCGTCCCTTAGCACCAAAAGGGCCACTGGAGCCAGAGGAAATACGTGCAGATCATATCAAGGTTAAGTGGAAAAAACCAGAAGACGACGGAGGCACTGAAATTACAGGATATGTCCTTGAACGTATGGATGAAGAGACTGGCCGCTGGATACCAGCTGGCGAAGTCGGTCCAAATGATGATAATTTCACATTTAAGGGCTTAACACCCAAAAAGAAATACAAGTTCCGTGTTAAGGCTGTAAACAAAGAGGGAGAATCTGAACCTCTTGAAACAACTGATGCTATTGTTGCTAAGAATCCTTATGATGAACCAGGCAAGCCTGGAAAACCAGAGATATTTGATTACGATAACGTTAGCGTATCTTTGAAATGGGCACGCCCAGATAGCGACGGCGGAAGACCAATTACTCATTACTCGATTGAAATGAAAGATAAATTTTCACCTGACTGGGTTGAGGTGGCTAAAACTGATGGGCCACAATGTGAGGGAAAAGTTGAAGGGCTAAAGGAAAAAATGACCTATCAATTCCGCGTTAAGGCCCACAATAAGGCCGGAGCTGGAGTAGCATCTGAGCCAACAGACAATCATATATGCAAACACAAGAATCGTAAGTTTTTTGTTTGTTTTTTTTTGAGTGGGTTTGAAAATTTTTTACATATTCCTAATTTATATAAATAATATCGAGAATTAAAAGTCAATTGCGGCAGTTTTTATTAAAATTATATCTAACAAATTTACGATGCCGCTGTTGGTTTTTGAATTATACTCAAATAATTTTAGCCTTACTGCTAGCTAACTAAGTAAAAGCTTTAAAAAGACTCTACGCTTTAAGCAAATCACCTGGCTATAGGGCAAACCAGGTATTCGAAAGGCTTTAGACTGATTATGCTGGCATTATTTATTGGACTGTAATTTATTGATATCATTCACTCAATTTGCAGTTAAGCCACGCATTGATCGCGAAACATTCAAGTCGGTCACAATCAAGACTGGACGTACCCACAAGTGGTCTGTTGATGTTAGTGGTGAACCGCCGCCAACCCTCTCATGGATTTGGCGAGATGATGTCCCGCTAACAACAACAGATCGCATTAAAATTCAAAATGTCGACTATCATACTGATTTTTCAATAATAAATGTTGTTCGAAAGGACAGCGGTAAATATACCCTAAAAGCAGAAAATCGAAATGGTGTTGATACTGAGACCGTTGAATTAATTGTTCTCGGTAAACCGAGTCAGCCAAAAGGTCCTCTTGAGGTATCTGATGTAACCGCAAAAAGCTGTAAACTTAAATGGAAGAAACCGGAAGATGATGGTGGGGTACCAATTAAAGAATATGAAATTGAAAAAATGGATACAGCAACTGGTAAGTGGATACGTGTAGGCCGTCTACCAGGCGACAAAGAGCCACCAGAATTTGATGTGACTGGCTTGAATCCTGGTTCTGAGTATAAATTCCGCGTTACTGCTATTAATGATGAGGGTGAATCTGAACCACTGGAAACATTAGTTGGTGTAGTGGCCAAGGACCCCTATGATGAGCCACTTAAGCCCGGAACACCAGAAGTCGTTGATTATGATAATCATAGTGTGAATCTCAAATGGGAACCACCCAAATCAGATGGTGGTGCACCAATTGAGAAATATATTGTGGAGAAGAAGGATCGCTACAAGCCAGATTGGGAGAAAGCATGCGAGGTCCCAGGTAGTACTACTGAAGCATTAGTAGACGACCTCAAGGAATATGGTGAATACCAGTTCCGAGTCATAGCTGTAAACAAAGCTGGCCTGTCACCTCCTTCTGATCCAAGCAAGGTGCAAATTATTAAGTACAAAGCATGTAAGTATAAGTGATAAAAAACATATCATTTCATCATTTCTTTAAGAAATGATGAAATGAGATTTGTTTTATCACTAAACAAATTTTTCTATGCATACATTTTCTATCATAAAAATATTATTAAAAATTTCCAGTAAAGCCGCGAATTGACCGCACTAATTTGAAAACGGTTATTATCCGAGCGGGTAAGCCTATTAAGTTCGATGTGGACGTTCGCGGAGAACCTCCACCGACTATTACGTGGTTCCAAGAATGGAATAAGGAAACTAAGGAAATTAAATCGACAGGAAATGTTGAAATCAAAAACGTTGACTATAATACAAAATTATCCATTGTTGATGCAGTACGCGCGAATACTGGGTTATATAAGATTCGTGCGGTAAATGAACATGGACAGGATGAAGCTGAAGTCGAAGTAACTGTACTAGCAGCACCCGGTAAACCAAAGGGACCTCTAAAAGTAAAAGACGTAACAAAGAACGGTTGCAAATTAAAATGGGAAAAACCAGAAGACGATGGTGGAAAGCCAATAACTGCCTACCAGATAGAGAAATTCGATAAAGATCAGGGACGCTGGGTACCTGTTGGACGTACACCTGGCAATGAAACTGAATTGGATGTAAAAGGATTACAGGAAGGACACGAATATAAATTTAGGGTTAAAGCAGTAAACGAAGAGGGTGAATCTGAACCTCTTGATACTGAAGGTTATACTGTTGCCAAAAATCCATACGAACCAGCTGGTAAACCAGGCAAGCCCGTGATTGAGGACTGGGATGAGCACCGCGTTGATCTCAAATGGGAAAAACCGAAAAACGATGGTGGTGCTCCAATTGTAGGCTACGTTATTGAAAAGAAGGAAAAGTTTTCACCAGTTTGGGATGAAATTCTTACTACTGATGTAAGACAATTCGTTTTTTTTTTTTTGTTAACAGCTAAATTTGCTAATTTAAAAATAAAAAATCTTTAAACAGACACCAGCAACTAAAGCAACTGTTGAGGGTCTTAAGGAGGGTAACACCTATCAATTCCGTATCAGAGCTATTAATAAAGCTGGACCGGGAGAACCTAGTGATGCAACTGAGCCACACGTAGCTAAACCAAGAAATTGTAAGGCTTACACCTTCAAAAGCCTGAATTCGTTTATTAAAGCTATACAATCAAATCTTAAAATAAAATTTATGCATATAATAAAAATTATCGAAACAAGCCTAACTATCTCAGATTTTATTTTGCAGCAATTAAATATTTTTACGCTAATAGAAAACCTAACAAATCGCTGAATAATGAATCTTCTTCAACTTTTAGTGCTTTAAGAGCTTTTACTTAGTATGCTTGCTTATTCTGTTTTTCTTTCTCTATATTTCCCTTCACCAATAGCAATAAAAATAATTTTTTTACGATTTAAACAGTGAAACCAATTATAAATCGTGACAAACTGAAGCCAATTCGAGTCCGTGCAGGACAAGCAGTTAAATTCGACGTAGACGTCCGTGGTGAACCGCCACCAACCTATAAATGGACTGTTGGTCCAAGAACGTTAGAGCATGGCCCAGTTTGTCGTATTGATAACGAGGACTATAATACAAAGCTTACGGTGTTAGAAACAAGCCGTAAGGATAGTGGAGAATACACATTACATGCTGAAAATATTAATGGCGTAGATGAAGCCACTGTTGAGGTGGTAATTTTAGATAAGCCTAGTAAACCTGAAGGGCCACTTGAAGTCACTGATGTTCATAAGGAAGGCTGTAAACTTAAATGGAAGAAACCAAAAGATGATGGTGGTCTCCCATTAACTGGATATGTTATTGAAAAAATGGACACAGCCACTGGTCGATGGGTACCAGCAGGGCATGTTGATCCTTCTAAAGAAGAGCAAGAAATTAAGGGATTAGAGCCTAATCATCGATACGAATTCCGTATCAAGGCTGTTAATGAAGAAGGTGAATCAGAACCACTTGAAACAGACACCTCAATTATTGCTAAGAATCCTTACGACATACCAGCTGCACCTGGTCTACCAGAACTAGAAGACTGGAATGAACATATGGTGAAACTAAAGTGGGAACCACCAATTCGAGATGGTGGTGCTCCTATTACTGGATATATTATTGAATTTATGGATAAAGATACTGGACATTTTGTTAAAGCTCTTGAAACGGATGGGCCTATTTGTAAGGGTGTAGTAAACAAACTTGAAGAAGGCCAACAATACAAATTCCGAGTACGTGCTGTAAATAAGGCTGGTCCATCGGAACCATCAGAGCAAACTAACTGGCATACAGCGAAACCAAGATTCTGTAAGTATCTAGATGAATTAATAATTAATTATAAAGAAATCAAATATTTTTGAAGCGCTTTATAAGGATTTTTGATTGAGAGAAAAATATGGTGAAATAATATGCAGTAAAAAATGTAATCATTTAATTACAATTATAGATAAATTTATTATTTTATTTGCTAATCACTGATGTTATACGGTTGTAAGCCAAAAACACACTTGTTTATAAAAGTTTAAGACCTCTGCTGTTATAAATACCTTTAAACCTTTTAAACGTTCAAATGCTGACTGGGTTTTCGCTAGAATTTTAAAATTTGTATTCTCAACTTATAAATATATTTCTATAATGTTTAATTAATAATATTACAAATATTTTCCTCATATTCCTTCCAGTGAAACCGCATATTGACCGTACAAACTTAAATCCATTACAAGTGAAAGCCGGTCTTTCTGTGAGTTTAGATATAAATATAATTGGGGAACCAGCTCCAAAGGTGGAATGGTTTTTCAAAGATGCACCTTTAGTCACTGATGATAATACTCGGGTCGATAATGTTGATTATAACACTAAATTTTTCATAATGAGAGCAAAACGAATACAGACCGGAAAATATATAATTGTTGCAAAGAACGAAGTAGGAGAGGATAAGGCTGAAGTGGATATTACTGTATTATCGAAACCATCGAAACCGAAAGGACCTCTTGCAGTATCAGATATTCACAAGCATGGATGTAAATTAAAGTGGGAAAAACCTGAAGATGACGGCGGTGCTCCAATCGATTACTATGAAATTGAAAAATTAGACCCACATACGGGACAATGGATCCCATGCGGCAAAAGTACAGAACCTGAGGCGAATATAACTGGCCTTCAAGAAGGCAAACCATACAAATTCCGTGTACGTGCTGTTAATAAAGAGGGTGAATCTGAAGAACTTGAAACAGATAAGCCAATTATAGCCAAAAATCCGTTTGACGAGCCAGACAAACCAGGAAGACCAGAACCTACAAATTGGGATAAGGACTTTGTTGATCTTAAGTGGTCCCCACCAAAGAGCGATGGTGGTGCTCCAATTCAGAAATATATTATTCAAATGCGTGATAAATCTGGTAGACAATGGGTTGATGCTGCAACAGTCCCTGGAGATAGAACCTCAGGAACTGTAACAAATGTAGAAGAGGGTCATGAATATGAATTCCGAGTTGTAGCAGTTAATAAAGCTGGACCTAGCGAACCTAGCGATGTTTCTAAATCCGTTGTAGCTAAACCACGCTTCTTAGCACCACGAATTGATAGGAAAAATCTTCAAAAGAAAGTACTTCGTAGTGGACAAATGCTACGTATGGAAGCCGACGTAAAAGGCGAACCTCCGGCGAAAGTTACATGGACATATAATGGCGAAACTTTGCGTTCAGCAGATCGTCTTAAAATTGAAAGCGAGGAATATAAAACAACGTTTATCCTTCAAAAAGTTAAACGCTCAGACAGAGGAACCTACACTGTTACTGCTAAGAATGATTCCGGTACCGATACTGTTGAAGTGGAATTAGAGGTGCTTTGTAAACCAAGTAAACCAAAAGGGCCTCTAGAGGTATCAGATGTTACGGCTGAAGGAGTTCATCTTAAATGGGATAAACCGGAGGACGATGGAGGAGAACCCATTGATCACTACGTTGTTGAACGCATGGATACTGAAACCGGACGGTGGGTGCCCGTTTGCACAACAAAACTTCCAGAAGCTGATGTCACTGGCCTAACAGAAGGCAAAGATTATCATTTCCGTGTAAGGGCCGTTAATTCAGAGGGTGAATCTGAACCACTAGTTACAGATATACCAACAACAGCAAAGAATCCCTATAGTGCTCCTGACACGCCTGGAAAACCAGAATTTAAAGACTGGGCTAGGGACCACGTTGATCTAAAATGGAGCCCACCTGCAAATGATGGTGGTGCACCTATTACCGGATATATAATTGAAAAGAAAGATAATTTAACTAATAAATGGCAAAAAGTACTTGAAACAAATACTCCAAAACCAGAAGCACGGGTAAATGATTTAGTTGAGGGACAAAAGTATCAATTCCGTGTGAAAGCCGTTAACAAAGGTGGACAGAGCAAACCATCTCAGGCTTCTGATACACTTCTGGCTAAGGACAGATTTGCAGCTCCCAAAATTGATAGAACAAATCTGAAGGATCTTACTGTTAAAGCAGGACAACATGTACGATTGGATGTCAAGATAAGCGGAGAACCACCACCAACGAAAACTTGGTTCCATAATAAGGCCCGCATTGAAGAGCGTGACGATATTCAAATTGATTTAGAAGAATACCGTACAAAGCTCTATATCCCTGTGGCTAAAAGAGGCCTTACTGGAAAATACACTATTAAAGCTGAAAATTCCTCTGGTCATGATGAAGCCTCTATTGAACTGACTGTTCTTGATAAGCCAGGGAAACCAGAAGGGCCACTTAAAGTTAGCGAAGTTCACAAAGAGGGGTGTAAACTCAAATGGAATCCACCCTTGGATGACGGTGGTGTTCCAATTGATCATTATCTTGTAGAAAAAATGGACACAGAAACAGGCAGATGGCTTCCAGCTGGACGTACAAGAGATCCACATTGTGAACTAAATAATCTAGTGCCTGGCCAGGAATATAAATTCCGTGTAAGCGCCGTTAATGCTGAAGGCGAATCTGAGCCCCTAGAAACCGACCATTCAATAATTGCCAAAAATCCGTTTGGTAAGAATAAAATTTATTTTTTTGTTTTAGACAACTTCTAGCGAACTTTTATATATCTTCAGATGAGCCTGGAGCACCTGGTCAACCAGAGGCAACGGACTGGGACAAGGATCACGTTGATTTAAGATGGACCCCACCAGCTTCAGATGGCGGGTCTCCAATCACAGCCTATGCAATTGAGAAGCGAGAAAAAGGTACTGGTAAATGGGTGAAAGCTGTAGAAGTACCAGCTACAGCAGATTGTAAAGGTACAGTGCCAAATCTTGAAGAAGGTGTTGAATATGAATTTCGAGTTCGAGCTATTAATGCTGCTGGCCCAGGAGAACCAAGTGCAGCTAGCAAACCTGTTATTACTAAACCGAGGAAATGTGGGTTTATTTTGACTATAGTTTTCTTTATTCTTTCTAAATTGTTTTTGCTTTTTTAGTGGCACCAAAGATTGATAGGAAAAATATTAAAAATATCTCAGTTAAGGAGGGCGAACCAATCTATCTTGACATTAAGATTCAAGGTGAACCACCACCAGATGTTGTGTGGTCGTTCAATGGAAAATCAGTTCCACAATCGAGCAATAAACGTATTGATAACATACCTTATAATTCGAAATTTTTCAACGATAGCCCTGAGCGTAAAGATACAGGCCTTTATAAGATTGTTGCTACCAACAAATATGGCCAGGATTCGGTTGAGTTTGAAATTAATGTGATATGTAAGACAAACAATTTTTTACAGTTAAACTGATAGGTAAAAAAAATGTTTTTTTTTTATATTGTAACAGCTAAACCAGGAAAACCAGAAGGTCCATTAGAAGTATCAGATATTCACAAAGAGGGATGCAAATTAAAATGGAAAAAGCCAAAAGATGATGGCGGGGAACCGATTGAAGCATATCTAGTTGAGAAATTTGATCCAGATACAGGTATTTGGTTGCCTGTGGGTAAAAGTGACTTACCTGAAATGACGGTTGATGGTCTTACTCCTGGCCATGAATATAAATTCCGTGTAAAAGCCATCAATAAAGAAGGAGAATCTGAGCCATTGGAGACATTCGGAACAATTGTTGCTAAAGATCCTTTCAGTAAGTGTATTATGTTATTCCTCCTCTTGTTTTTATCATCATTTTTCCCATACGCTTTGAATCTAAGTTATCTTTATATCCTTTCATTAGTTGATGTACCTAAAAGTGAAGAAATAAAATTATATTTCTTGAACACGACATTAGTACTACTTGCAAAATAAAAAAAAGCAAGATGAAAATGAAATTCATGCATTTTTGAGCATTTATAATTAAAAGCAAAATGCGTAAGCTGCCTACAGACTCTACCATTTCCTGTTTTTATTTTTTAACTTTTATGTACGTGCAATAAATAAAATTAAAATTGAGAAATATGATTTAAACTAATATTACAAACTGATTGGCCAATATATATATATACTATATACTTTATTCTTTTGCTACACTACATTTCTAACAAATTTCAAAGACATAAGGTCTTTTCTAAATTGGGAAATAATACTATCTTAAACTTTAAATAGCTACTGCATCACGTCCGGGTGCTCCAGAGCCCGCAGACTGGTCCGCCAATCATGTAGAATTGATTTGGCCAGAGCCAGCTTCAGATGGAGGCTCACCGATTACAGGATATATTATTGAAAAGAAGGATAAATATAGCCCAATGTGGGAAAAAGCATGTGAAACAACAAGCTCAACGCCCGCAGCTACTGTTAATGGTCTTGTTGAAGGTAATGAGTACCAATTCCGGGTAATAGCAGTGAATAAAGCCGGACTATCAGAACCTTCTGAACCCGGTAAAACATTCGTTGCTAAGCCACGTTATCTGGCGCCAAAGATTGATCGTAGAAATCTTAGAGATGTAACAATTTCTGCTGGTACCCCATTGAAATTTGATGCTAATATTATTGGTGAACCAGCACCGAAGGTTGAATGGCGGTTTATGAATATGCCTTTGCATTCCGGAAAGAATGTGACCATTGAAAGCCCTGACTATTTTACAAAACTTGTTATTCGTCCTGCACAACGGGGTGATTCTGGGCAATATACTGTTACAGCAACAAATAGCTCTGGCAAGGATACAGTTACCGTAGAGGTGACTGTAACTGATAAGCCAACACCCCCAGAAGGGCCATTGCAAATATCAGATATTCACAAAGAGGGATGTCACCTTAAATGGAAGAGACCAAAAGATGATGGTGGTACTCCAATCGAATATTATCAAATTGATAAAATGGACCCTGAAACTGGATGCTGGGTACCAGTTTGTCGCTCCACAGAGCCTCAAGCTGATGTTACCGGTCTCACACCTGGCGGTGAATATACATTTAGAGTATCAGCCGTTAATGCAGAAGGTGAATCAGCACCACTCGTCGCTGATGAAACTATCGTTGCAAAGAATCCATTTGATGAACCTGGAAAGCCTGGTAATTTACGTGCTACTGATTGGGATAAGGATCATGTAGATCTCGCTTGGACACCACCTCTTGAAGATGGTGGCTCCCCCATTACTGATTATATTATTGAAAAGAAAGATAAATATGGGCAATGGGAGAAAGCGCTCGAGGTTCCCGCTGATCAAACTAAAGCAACTGTTCCAGATCTTGTAGAGGGTCAAACATATGAATTTAGAGTGCGCGCAGTTAACAAGGCTGGACCTGGCGAACCTAGCGATGCTACACCACCAATAATTGCTAAGCCACGTAACCAGGCGCCAAAGATTGACCGTACTAATCTAATAGAAGTTCGTATTAGAGCAGGACAAAATTTCAATTTCGATATAAAAGTTTCAGGCGAACCTGCACCTACTACAAAGTGGTTGCTTAACAAAAAGGAAGTTCGCCCTAGTGACCATGTAAAAGTCCAACATGCCGATTATAATACAAAAATATCTGTACGTAATGCAACACGTGCGGATTCTGGTACTTATACTATTACAGCAGAAAATATTAACGGATCAGACACAGCAGATGTAAAGGTAATAGTCCTAGACAAACCTTCTCCACCTCAAGGACCTCTTAAAGTACAAGATGTGCACGCTGAGGGCTGTACCCTCAAATGGAATCCTCCAGAAGATGACGGAGGTCAACCAGTAGAGAATTATGTAGTTGAAAAAATGGATGAAATTACTGGTCGCTGGGTACCAGCGGGAGAAACTGATGGACCTACTACGAGCCTTAAAATTGATGGACTTACACCTGGACATAAATACAAATTCCGTGTACGTGCTCGTAATAAGCAAGGAACCTCTGATCCTCTAACTACACCACACGCTATTGAGGCAAAGAATCCATTCGATGAACCCACAAAGCCTGGCACACCAGAAATCAAGGACTACGATAAGGACTTTGTCGAATTACAGTGGGACCGCCCAGAAAGCGATGGCGGTTCGCCTATTACTGGATATGTTATTGAAAAAAGGGATAAGTACAGCCCTGAATGGGAGAAATGTGCCGAAGTTGACGGCGATGTAAATACAGGAAAGGTTCCTGATCTAATCGAGGGAGTTAAGTACGAATTCCGTGTACGCGCCGTAAATAAAGCTGGTCCTGGCGAGCCTAGTGATCCTACGGCTCCCCATGTTGCAAGACCCAAGAATCTTGCTCCGAAAATTGACCGTAACTTCATGGTTAATGTTAAGATCCGTGCAGGACAAACCTTCGAATTTGATGTCCCTGTTATTGGCGAACCACCGCCATCAAAGGAATGGTCTCATAAGGATAATATGGTCATTAATACAGATCGTGTGAAAGTCGTTAATGAAGACTATCGCACTAAGCTTAAGGTAATTGATGCTAAGAGAGCAGATACAGGAGAATATACTCTAGTTGCTCGCAATATTAACGGCATTGATAAAGCTATAGTTAAAGTAACCGTCTTAGATATACCTTCACCGCCTGAAGGTCCTTTACGACCGTCAGAGGTTACTAAAAATTCTATTACACTTAATTGGCGACCACCGAAAGACGATGGTGGCTCTGAAATTACGCACTATACTGTCGAGAAAATGGATACAGAGACTATGCGTTGGGTACCTGTTGGTGATTGTGCAGGTACCTCAATTAGAGCTGATAACTTAATTGAAAATCATGACTACAACTTCAGAGTCAAAGCTGTAAATAAATTAGGTGAATCTATACCACTTGGTACACAACAAGCTATTACAGCGAAAGATCCCTTTGGAAAGCCAGACAAGCCTGGAACTCCGGAAATTGTCGACTGGGACAGAGATCACGTAGATTTACAATGGACCCCTCCGAAGAAAGACGGTGGCTCACCTATCACTGGATATGTTATTGAAAAGAGATCTCGATTTGGGCCGTGGGAGAAAGCAGTAGAAGTCCCTGCAGACATTACAGCTGCAACAGTTCCTAATTTGACGGAAGGTGAAGAATATGAATTTCGAGTCATTGCTATTAACAAGGGTGGTCCAGGAGAGCCAAGTGATCCCTCAAAGTCAATTGTTGCCAAACCTCGATTTATTGCTCCCCACTTCGACAAAACTCTTCTCGAAGATATTGTTGTACATGCGGGCAAAAAGCTTGGCTGGACTATTCCTATCGAGGCTGAACCACGTCCTAAATATACCTGGTCTGTTAACGGCAAAATTCTTGAACCCAGTGGGCGTGTAGATATGAATCTATTCCAAAATGAATTGACCTTTGAGATTCCATTCTCAGCCCGTAGCGATACCGGACGATACACCCTTACTCTTAAAAATGAAGTTGGAGAATTTTCAGCTTCTGCTCAGGCCACAGTCCTAGATAAACCAAGCCCACCAGAGGCACCTCTTGAAATTACCAATATTACAAAGGAAGGTTGCCATTTGACATGGAAAATGCCTAAAGACGATGGGGGTTCACCTATCCTCCACTATGTTATTGAAAAAATGGATTTATCTCGTGGTACATGGTCAGATGCTGGTATGAGTACTTTACTTTCTCATGATGTCACGAGGTTAGTACACCGTAAAGAATACCTATTCCGTGTTAAGGCAGTCAATGCGATTGGTGAATCAGAACCACTTGAAGCAACAAAGAGCATAATCGCTAAGAATGAATTTGACGAGCCAGATGCACCAGGCAAGCCTGCTGTAACTGATTGGGACAAGGACCATGTAGACTTGCAATGGACACCACCCAAATCAGACGGTGGTGCTCCACTAACAGGCTACATAATTCAAAAGAAAGAAAAGGGTAGTCCATACTGGGTTAATGCTGTACACGTACCACCGAATAAAACTGCAGCTACTGTACCAGATTTAACTGAAGGCCAGGAATATGAATTCCGAATAATAGCAGTTAATCAAGCTGGACAATCTGAACCCTCTGAACCATCTGATATGGTTACAGCTAAAGCACGTTATCTAGCACCTAAAATTATCACTCCTCTGCACGATATTCGTATTAAGGCTGGGCTTATTTTCCATGTTGATATCGATTTCATAGGCGAACCTGCACCAGAAGTTATTTGGGATAGATCAGCACTACCAGTTGAGACTAATGAAAGGACTACAGTAACATCTATTGGCCATCATACTGTAATTCATACAGTCAATTGTAATAGATCTGATTCAGGAGTATACCATTTGCTATTACGGAATGATTCAGGCATTGACGAGGGTTCATTCCAACTGATAGTACTGGACAGACCTGGACCACCAACAGGCCCTCTAGAATATGAAGAAGTAACTGCTAATAGTGTTACAGTTTCATGGAAACCACCTAAAGATAATGGTGGCTCTGAAATCACTGCGTATGTTATTGAAAAACGTGATCTTACTCATGGAGGTGGATGGGTACCGGCTGTTACTTATGTAAATGCAAAATATAATCATGCCGTTGTTCCACGATTACTCGAAGGAACAAAATATGAATTCCGTGTAATGGCTGAAAACTTGCAAGGACGATCTGATCCCCTGACCGCTGATAGTCCTATTGTAGCCAAGAATCAATATGATGTTCCTGGCCGCCCAGGAAAACCAGAATTAGTTGATAGCGACAAAGACCATATTACTATCAAATGGAAGCCACCAATTAGTAATGGAGGCTCACCTATTACTGGCTACGATGTGGAACGCCGTGATAAGGCTACAGGACGATGGATTAAACTTAATAAAGAGCCTGTTCATTCGCCAGAGTACACAGACGACCGTGTAACAGAAGGGCACCAATATGAGTACAGAGTGTCTGCAGTAAATGCTGCTGGCAACGGTAAGCCATCAGATCCATCTGCTGTACTTAGTGCTAGGCCGATGAAGGAGAAGCCAAAGTTATGGTTAGATAGTCTAATTGGCAGAAAAGTAAAGGTACGCGCCGGTGAGCCAATAAATGTTGAAATTCCGCTATCAGGTGCACCAACACCTACAGTAGAATGGCAAAAAGCGGGAATCCGAATTCCAGAATCAAATCGTGTGTCTTTAGCTACTAATCCTGAAAAAACAGTCCTTCGCATTGAAGATTCTACTAGACAAGATGCTGCTAAATATACAATAACAGCCACAAACGAATTTGGTAAAGATTCAGCAGATATTGAAATAATAGTGGTTGATAAGCCTGGAATACCTGAAGGACCCCTCACATATACCGAAACTACACAAGATTCTATCTCCTTATCATGGAATCCACCAAAAGACGATGGTGGTGGCGATATAACCGGTTATATCGTTGAAATCTCTGAATATGGTACAGATTCTTGGCGACCAGTACCTGGATACTGTCCGAAATGCGCATTTACTGTTAAAGGTTTAACAGAAGGTAAAAAGTACGTATTGCGTGTGAGGGCCGAGAATATTTATGGAGTCTCAGAGCCACTAGAAGGCAAGCCTGTTGTGGCTAAGTGTCCGTTTGACCCACCAGATGCGCCAAGTCAGCCAGAAATTACCGCATATAGCCCTACATCATGTAGCTTACAATGGCATCCACCAGACTATTGCGGTGGAAAGCCAATATCTGGATATATTGTTGAGAAAAGAGAACGTGGAGGTGAATGGATTAAATGCAATAATTATCCTACTCCAAATACAAGCTACACTGTACAAGATTTACGCGAGGGTAATCGCTATGAATTCCGTGTTATTGCTGTTAATGAAGCGGGTCCTGGAAAACCAAGTAAAGCCTCTGAACCTATGACGGCACAATTGCAAAGATATCGACCTGATCCACCTGATCCACCCAAGCCAGACCGTATTACTAAAGACAGTGTTACACTATCATGGAGACCACCTAGAAATGATGGCAAAGCTAAAATCAAGGGCTATTATCTCCAGAAGAAAGCGAAGGGCGACAAAGATTGGAGCGATGTTAATGAAGTTCCTATACATAATACTGTGTACACTGTGCCTAAGCTTAAAGAAGGCGAGGAATATGTTTTCCGCGTTATCGCAGCCAATGAAGTCGGAAAATCAGACCCATCTAAGCCATCTAATCCTATTGTTATTGAAGAACAACCAAATAAACCATGCATGGACTTGGGAGGTGTACGCGATATTACTGTTCGCGCGGGTGAAGACTTTAGCATTCATGTTCCTTATATTGGCTTTCCGAAACCCACAGCCTCTTGGTTTGCTAATGATACAATATTAGAAGATGATGGTCTAAGAATATTCCAAAAATTAACCGACGATGCTGCAAGCATTGTTGTTAAAAATTCAAAGAGATCTGATGCTGGACAGTATCGTTTACAGCTTAAAAACCCATCAGGCTTTGATACAGCAACAATTAATGTCCGTGTACTAGACAGACCTAAGCCCCCTACAAATCTCCGAGCTGATGAATTTGCAGGTGATGCTCTCACATTATATTGGAACCCGCCTAAAGATGATGGCGGAGCTCCAATTACTAATTATGTTGTTGAAAAGAAAGAAGCACGTAGTCCAACATGGACAAAGGTGAGCAGCTACTGTACAACACCATTTATTCGTGTACGAAATTTGACCCTTGGTCGGGATTATGAATTCCGTGTTATGGCCGAAAATCAATATGGACAATCAGACCCAGCAATAACAGAACAAGCTATCCGTGCTCGCCATCCATTTGATCCACCTGGTCCGCCAGGTGCACCTAGAGGAATTGATTCAACTGAAGATTCAATTACTATTAGTTGGACGAAACCAAGACATGATGGTGGTGCACCTATTACCGGATATGTTGTTGAAAAGAGACTCATATCTGAAGACAAATGGACAAAAGCAACTCATGCTCATATACCTGATTTAACTTGCAAGTAAGTAATTTTTAAAACCAACTAATACCGACTTGCTAAACTACTCTCCAATAATAAAACATAGAAAATATCTGAAGCTAAAATATAGAGCCCAGAAAAAACACACAGTAGAAAATATTAAGTAGAACTTCGAGAATTTAAAATTTTTTTTTTTTTAATTATTTAAATATTTAAAAATTGGTTTAATTTCGTAGAAATAAAAATATTATATAGCCTAAATAATGGAAAAACACTTTTTTTAATTGAAGAGCATTTCATTTTTACCACGCAAACTCACATAAGTAAATAGAAAATACATATTATCCGATTAATGCTGCAGAAAAATGATCACCAATAGTAAAAAAATAATATTACACGCCATGAATAGGGCTAAATTATTAACTCTAATTTAAAACTGGATTTTATTTAATGAAAGGGTTGAAATGTTTTTTATATTATTATTTTCAGAGTACCAAATCTACTTGAAAATCACGAATATGAATTCCGAGTTGCTGCGATCAATGCAGCTGGTCAAGGACCATGGAGCTCATCATCAGATCCAATTGTCTGTCGCGCTCCACCAAGTGCGCCTAAGATTACTTCGGATTTAAGTATACGTGATATGACGGTTATCGCCGGAGAAGACTTCAAGATAACCGTTCCATTCCACGGAAATCCAAGACCTAAGCCCAACTGGACAATTAACGGAAATGAAGTGCTCCAGGATGAGCGTATTAAATTTGAAACTAACGACTATAGTACAGTCTTCCATAATAAGTCTGCTAAACGAAATGAGACTGGAACTTACACAATCTATTTAGTAAACTCCGAAGGATCAGATTCAGCTTCCTGCCACGTTACTGTGGTAGATAAGCCAGGACCACCGCAAGGTCCTCTTACAGCATACGATATTACACCAGATACATGCTCCCTATCCTGGAAGCCTCCGCTCGATGATGGTGGCTCACCCATTACAAACTATGTCGTTGAAAAAATGGACAATAATGGTATTTGGGTTAAAGTAAGCAGCTTTGTGCGAAATTGCCACTATGATGTGATGGGACTTGAACCTAACCGAAAATATTACTTCCGAATTCGTGCCGAAAATCAATACGGCGTTAGCGAGCCATTGGCTATGGATGATCCTGTAGTAGCGAAATATCAATTCACAGTACCTGATCCACCTGGTCAGCCTAGAGTAATTGACTGGGATTCTGGTAATGTTACACTAATTTGGGATCGCCCACATTCTGATGGCGGCTCTCGAATTCAAGGCTACCAAATTGAATATCGTGATATTGCTCACGACACATCCTGGAATACACACGATTTCCTTGTTAAGGATACCACCTATCAGGTGTACAATTTAATTAATGGCCAAGAATACGAATTTCGTATTAAGGCGAAAAATGCAGCTGGTTTTAGCAAGCCTTCGCCACCTTCGAATAGATTCAAACTCAAAGGTAAATTCACAGTACCATCACCTCCAGGTACACCACAGGTAGTGAAAGTTGGAAGGAATTACGTCGATCTTAAGTGGGAACCACCACAAAGTGATGGTGGATCTCGAATTACTGGTTATATTATTGAGCGCCGTGATGTAGGCGGTGCTATCTGGGTGAAATGTAATGACTACAATGTTATGGATACCGAATACACGGTTATTAATTTGATGGAAATGGGAGATTATGAATTCCGTATCTTTGCTGTAAATGCAGCTGGCCGATCTGAACCAAGTTCCTGCACTATGCCAATAAAGGTATGCGAAGTTCTAGGCGGAGAGAAACCTGAATGGGTTCAGAGATTATCGGATAAGGTTGCACCAATGGGCAAGTACTTTATGCTACAATGTCAAGCAACAGGAAAACCAGATCCAACCTCAAGATGGTTGCGTAATGGCAAAGAAATTACAATGGGTGGAAGATTTACGTCGGAAAGCAAAGACGGTGTCTTTAAATTGCATATATCTGATGTACAACCTGGTGACGATGGTGATTACACCTGTGAAGCAATTAATTCTCTGGGCTTTGTACATACAACTGGGCACTTAAAGATTGGGTCACCACCCAGGATCGACAGGATTCCTACAGAATTGTATCTTCCTGAGAACGACAATAGTAAAATTAAGATTTACTATTCAGGCGATCAGCCAATGGAAGTTACCCTCACAAAAGACGGGCAAGTCATCAAAGAATCCCCACATATCAAATACACTGTTTTCGACGATTATGTTGCTATTTTCATCAAAGATGTTTGTAAAGATGATGCCGGGCTCTATCACATTGATTTCAAAAATGATAGTGGCACCGCCTCCGGCGCCTTCAATGTATACATTACCGGTCTGCCTGGACCGCCCACCGGCCCAATGGGCATTTCAGATATTACGAAACATTCATGCACAATTTCTTGGAAGCCACCGGCATATGACGGTGGTCTAAAGGTGACACATTATGTTGTCGAACGTAAAGATGTTTCACTCAGTCATTGGATAACGGTATCAAGTTTTGCAAAGGACTTAAGTTATGTTGTCCAAGGACTTACCGAAGGACAAGAGTATATATTCCGTGTTATGGCTGTGAATGATAACGGAATGGGTCCCCCATTGGAAGGTCTTAACCCTATACGTGCTAAGGCACCGTTTGATCCACCATCGCCGCCTGGAATACCAAAGGTAACCGAAGTTGGGGATGATTTTGTACATCTTGAATGGGATAAGCCCGAATCAGATGGAGGAGCTCGTATCCAAGGCTATTGGATAGATAAACGTGAGGTCGGTAGCAATACATGGCAACGTGTAAATGTTGCAATATGCCCAGCGACTCAAATTAATTGCCCGAATCTGATAGAAGGACGTCAATATGAATTCCGTGTATTTGCTCAGAATGAAGCTGGCTTATCTAAAGAATCGTCTGCATCGTCTTCAGTTAAAATTATCGACCCGAAAGCAGCTCAACCACCCACAATCATTAAACCGCTCAAAGATGCAAATTGCATTCAAAATCATAATGCCCAGTTTACTTGTACTATTACAGGTGTTCCCAAGCCAACTATCACTTGGTACAAGGGCGCACGTGAAATTACCAATGGAGCTCGCTATCGCATTTATTCTGAAGGTGATACATATAATCTGACCATTAACGATGTATTCGGCGAAGATGCCGATGAGTACGTATGCCGCGCCGTGAATAAGGCTGGCGTGAAATCAACTAGAGCTAGTCTGCATATAATGACCGCACCTAAACTAAATGTTCCTCCAAGATTCCGCGATACGGCATACTTTGATAAGGGTGAAAATGTTGTCATTAAGATTCCATTTACTGGACATCCTAAACCACGTATCAGTTGGGTACGTGAGGGTGAAGTAATCGAGTCTGGTGGTCACTATCACGTCGAAGTTAAAGAACGCCACGCAATTCTAACAATTCGTGATGGTTCTAAGCTCGATTCAGGGCCATATAGAATAACAGCTGAAAATGAGCTTGGTTCAGATACAGCTATTATTAAAGTACAAATTAGTGACCGTCCTGATCCCCCACGATTCCCATTGGTTGAAAATATTGGAATTGATTCTTTGTCCCTTAGCTGGAAAGCTCCAGTATGGGATGGCGGTTCAAATATTACAAATTACATGGTCGAGAAAAGAGAACATCCTATGTCTACATGGATACGTGTAGGTAATACAAGATTTACAACAATGGCCGTTACTGGCTTAGCGCCAGGACATCAATATGAATTTAGAATATATGCCGAGAACGTGTATGGCAGATCTGACCCATCAGAGATTAGCACCTTGGTTACTACTAAGGATACAGGCAAAAAGATTCCCAAAGAAAAGAAATATGAAGTCGATGAGAACGGAAAGAAAATTCGTGGCAAGGCAGATGGGCCAATTAAAGATTATGACTCTTATGTGTTCGATATTTACTCAAAATACGTTCCACAGCCTGTCGAAATATCACACGACAGTGTTTACGATAGGTATGATATTTTAGAAGAAATTGGTACTGGAGCCTTCGGTGTAGTGCATAGATGCCGAGAGCGAAGTACTGGAAATATTTTCGCTGCCAAATTTATACCAGTCTCACATGCAATGGAAAAAGAATTAATTCGCAAGGAGATCGATATTATGAATCAACTACATCATCAGAAATTAATTAATCTGCACGATGCATTTGAGGATGACGATGAAATGGTGCTCATCTTTGAATTGTAAGCAGCCAAAGAAGAACTCTCATGCGTTCATATGATGCCACCACTAACCCCCGTAACCCCTCCCATTTCGTTTAATTAAAATAAACAAATAACACACATAATACATTGTTTCCCTATTTTATCAAAAAGAAATTTATAATAATTTCTCTTTGTGCACAGCTTATCTGGAGGTGAATTGTTTGAACGTATAACCGCCGAAGGCTATGTTATGTCTGAGGCAGAGGTAATTAATTACATGCGACAAGTATGCGAAGGTGTTAAGCATATGCATGAGAAGAACATCATTCATTTGGATATTAAACCAGAAAACATAATGTGCCAGACACGTACTAGTACGAACGTTAAGCTAATTGACTTTGGTCTAGCAACGAAACTTGACCCGAATGAAGTAGTTAAAATCTCAACCGGAACTGCAGAATTTGCAGCACCGGAAATTGTAAATCGTGAGCCCGTTGGCTTTTACACGGACATGTGGGCAGTAGGTGTCCTGTCTTACGTCTTGTAAGTATAAAAATTCCCAGTTCTAATTTATAGTATTAAAAAAAAGTGAGAAACTAGGAATCGGAATTGAAACAGGTTTCTGTTTAACCCTATCACTGATATTGGCAACCTTTAGGCTTTGAAATGGGTACTGAATGAATGTTAAGACTGAATGTTTGCATATCTGAATTTGATTTTGCAAAAGGGTTAAAAATTATTGTAGTATATAAATAAAAAATTAAAATTAGAAAATTAAAAGCTTCTTTATTTTTGAATCTCTTTTCTATTTTCATAATTGGCTCAGGTTAAGTGGTCTCTCACCATTCGCGGGGGATACAGATGTTGATACTCTCAAAAATGTAAAAGCTTGTGATTGGGACTTCGATGAAGAAGCCTTCCGGTATATTTCAGAAGAGGGCAAGGACTTCATCAGGAGACTGTTGATGGCAAACAAGGAGAAACGTATGACTGCACACGAATGCCTATTGCATCCTTGGCTAACTGGTGACCATAGTGACCGTACCCAGCAAATCGCAAGAGAACGTTACTTAGCATTGCGGGATAAACTCCGCAAAAAGTATGAAGACTTCAACAAATATCTCTTGCCTATTGGACGCTTGTCTGAATATTCATCACTACGTAAACTGTTGATTGATAAATATAAGATTCATGACACTTCATTTGATCGGCGACAGGCAGCTCCACGATTCGTTATAAAACCGTCGAGTCAATTCTGTTATGAAGGACAGAGTGTGAAATTCTACTGTCGCGTTATAGCCATTGCAACTCCTACCCTTACTTGGTCACATAATAATCAAGAGCTGAGGCAAAGTGTTAAATACATGAAACGATATATTGGCGATGATTATAACTTTATTATAAATCGCGTAAAATTGGAGGATCGCGGTGAATATATAATTCGCGCTGAGAATCATTATGGCTCACGTGAAGAGGTCGTCTTCTTAAATGTGCAGCCACTACCTAAACAACCCCCTGTCTATAGGCAAGAAGCACAAGCTGTGCGACGACGTGAACCCTTGCCATATACCTTTTGGCAAGAAGAATCTGAAACAGCTCCAAGCTTTACATTCCTATTACGTCCGCGTGTCATGCAGCAGCGTGACACGTGCAAATTGTTGTGCTGCCTGAGCGGCAAGCCAACCCCCACGGTTAAATGGTACAAAGATAGGCGTGAATTAAGCAAGTATGAGTACTCCATGACACACTCTGACGGTGTCGTTACAATGGAAATTGTTGACTGCCGCCCAGAGGACTCTGGCAAATATCGATGCGTTGCTACAAATTGTCATGGCACAGATGAAACTGAATGCGTTGTTATTGTTGAAGGTAAGTAAAAGGCAATTTCAAATAAATACCGAAAAAAAGTCCCGCATTAGGAAGCAAATTTGCATTAAAAAAAATACAATAAAAGCTCAAAGGACAAATTTAAAATATTTCGGAGGCCCAATTTATATTCCTTTAAAATTAAATTACATTCGACGGACATTTAGCGATAACCAATATAAATAATAATATAAATTATTATTAAATAACTTTTTAGGAGAATGGCAATCAGCCGAGCAGGCTCAACTTGCTCACAATTTCTTGTACTCTGGAGGTAAACATAATAAATAAATAAATAAATGAACTAATTTGAAGTAAACAAATAATAATAAAAATAAATGTTCGGGAAGACTTGTTTTAGTCAATTTAACGATTGATTAATAATAGCATTACGTTGCATGATTTTTGAGAAAGGTATTTTTAAATCAAAATTGATCCATTAAAAAATCACAAATAAATAAAAATAAAATTAATATTAATGTAAATAAAGTATCATTAAAAAAAATTAAAACGAATTAATCAATATTCCCCTTGAAAATGTAAAATATACAACGGACCAAAAATTCCATAGTAACTCTTTAACTTTTTAAACATATTGTAAATGTCCCCGGAATACTTTAATTCCATAAGTTAGAACAATTTTTCAAGTACAAAATACGTTTTTATAAAACTCAATGTTTACTGCAGTCGTAATTAATTAATTTATGGAGTTATAGTATTCAATTCAAAGTCTAACATAAATTGAATCTGTAATAATTTAGAAGCGAAGGCATGGATCCCTATTACCCCAACAAAGTATTTCTGCATGAGTCTAAATGCTGTTCAACTTTTCTTTTTTTATTAAAATTATTTTATTTGTAATATAATTGATTACAAAATGAATTCCCCCCAATTGGTTATGCTTATCTTACAATTTTCTATTTGTTCTCGTTGGGAAAAATAGATCGGAAATATATTGAACAGCCCTTGAAACCAGCACCACCCCCAATAATTACGAGAACACAGGTGACATCAAATGTTCGACAGAGCTCTTCATCCCATCAACAGAGCAGTTCGAATTATTCTTCTTCGAACATTTCCTCGTCAAATTACCAGTCCTCTAATAAGGTAAAATTTTAATTGCCTTGGCAATAATACGCCTACTTAAGAAAAAAAAAATTAGAATCCAAAGAAAAATTACACCTATTATTATTTTTTAATAGATTACGAGCCATAATAGCTCATTTTCATCGACTAATACTTCAGAAAGCAGTTCAGGCAAGAAAAAATACGGAAAACTCGATGCACCAGGAAGCCCCTCAAGATCGAGAAGTGCTACAAAAGAATTAATCCGTAAGTTTATCTTTGCCTTCTAGTTTTTTTTTCTGGAAGTAGAATCGATTCGATACGACACGAATCGATTGGACTACCGGAAAGAGGAACTATGGCTTACGCCGTGAATTTTGAAGAATGGAAACTTAAAGGTTTTCTCTCTTGTCTGCATTAGTTCCCCCAGATGATTCCTTAATGTGTAAACCAGAATTTACGAAAACTTTAAAAGATGTCACAATTCGGGACGGAGATCAATTAGTGCTCACTTGTACTGTAAAAGGTGATCCTGAGCCACAGATAACATGGTCAAAGAATGGTAAAACGATATCATCGTCCGAAATAATGGACCTTAAGTATAAAAACGGTGTTGCCACATTGACAATAAATGAGATTTTCCCTGAAGACGAAGGTGTATTCAGCTGTACTGCAACAAATTCCATCGGTTCAGTCGAAACAAAAGCCAAATTGACTGTGAAACGTAAGTATCTTTTAATTCCTTGGATTTTTCCTTTAAAGAAAATTCCTTCAATTATTTATTTTCTTTCATAAAAAAGCAATGGAAGGTAGTGACGCAAAACGGTCAACAAGTGGAGATAAACCACCGAAAATTGTCAGCCATTTAGAATCCCGATTTGTTAAGGATGGAGAAGCTGTTACTCTTGCTTGTAGGATAATTGGTGCAAAGCACTTCGACGTCGTTTGGTTGCATAACAATAAAGAAATTAAACCATCCAAGGATTTCCAATATACAAACGAAGCAAATATTTATAAATTGCAAATAGCTGAAATATTCCCCGAAGATGCTGGAACATATACTTGCGAGGCATTCAATGATTCCGGTGAAAGTTTCAGTACGTGTACAATTAACGTACTTGTACCTGGTGAGGAACCAAAACAACCAACATTTAGTAAATTCCCAACGTCAGCGACCATCCAAGAAGGTGAATCTGTTAAATTTGAATCAGAAACACAGGATACGCCTCTACAGCTTTCATGGCTTAAGGATGGCAAGCAAATAGACGAGACTAGTCCAAGATATAAATTCTTAAAGGATGGCAATCGATATTCCTTTGAGATTGTTAAATGTACAATCGAAGATGTCGGCCAATATCAAGCCAAGGCAATCGGAAAGAAGGGTGAAACCTTTGCGTCATTCTCCGTTAATGTTTTCGCGGGAGACGTATAAGGGAGTTAATAAAATGGTGAAAGAAGAAAAATCACATAAATTTCAGAATAATTCTGAGTAAGAATAAAAGAATCCGCAAAACAATAAGAGAAACGATTAAGCTCTTCCTTAATTCTTAAATAACTTCATAAACGGAATCTATTAAAAAATAAGCTAACGTTTTATAAAAAAAATATATATATAAAAATTTATATGTGTATATATACAAATTTATTCGAATCCGACCTGCACACAACATTTCTATATGTAAAAAGTACTAGCACGAAATGCACTCGAAAATATTCGTTGTTATTAATTTATTCATTATTTACTTTCATTTATTCGGCTATTACTTCCAAATCGAGATAATGTATTTATTTATAAATACAATTAACGTCGCCTATTTATTTTTTGTGTTAGCATTAATTTTTTATAGTTAACAATTTATATTATGTTGTGCAGGAAAATAAGTAAAAAAAAACGCTCTCCGTTTCTTCTAAGCATTGTTTTTGAACCAAAGTTGAGTTTTTGTTCTTTCTTTACGTCACAGTAAAAAGAGATTTAAAAAAACTTATAACGACTTTAAACGCTCATATTGACATAAAAGTTCTAATAATTTTATGAGTCAAAGTTTGGGACATAAAATAAGCAGGATACTCTGAGGAAAACTACTTACAGCATCCTCAAATAAAATTTCCATCAACACAAAGTAGTTTTTCTCATAGTTGCCTACTTTTATAAAATAATTACTAAGATCAGAAATAATGCATTGAATATATAGAACTGCTTCCAAGGGGAATAAGAGCATTAAAAATATTTTCATTTATTTTTCTATGTTGCTATTTTGAAATACTAAAAAGAAACTAAGATAACAAAGCCTAAATATCTCGTATTAGACCATTAATAATACGAATAAATCAATTGTACCCCGCATTATTGTGTTTTTAGGAAGCAGATATTAAACATAAGCGTTGGTTTTCATTTTCGCCTAATTCAAATTAATGCTCACCAACTATTTGGAATTCAATTTTGGTTTATATTTATCTAATATTTTCAGTTCACAATTTACTTTTTATAATTATAAAATTGTCAACAGAATCAAAAGTGAACTAGCATTGTATTTTGTGATACATTTTCAAATTACCAATTACAAGGCTTTTGCGTTTCGATTTAGCTAAAAAATAAATAAAACTGTAATAAAATCTTGGTTTTTTAAATTACTCTTATTTTTTATTATAAATTATAGCCGCTAGACGAAAGGAAATAAAATCCATCATGTCCGACTGTAAACCTCAGCAAAAGAACAAAAAGCAAAGAATATTTATATAGCAGCCAAATTGTTTACGGCTGAATCATGAGTACGCCTTTCTAACAGCTATTCAGCGACTCGAATAATACAATTAATGGAAATTTGTCAGAAAAGGAATTTTTACGGAAATTTGGGTTGCTGGATTGTGTAAATTTCCACAAATTAGGGAATTTAAGTTCTTTAAAATAAAACATAAGTTGACTATGGCAATTTATTTTAGGTTTGTTTAAAGTAACAAGGCAATCCAAGTATTTTATAAAATTATTTCATTTATTAAGGCCCAATGGGTAATATTTACTACCCAACGATGTAGATGTTTTCTATGTAAGTACTGCATAGAAGCCCCCGAGATAAGAAATCCCCTGTTTGAAACTTGATACCCCGTTGAATTTAAGGACGACATCCTACTATCCATAATAAACTCCAGAAAAACATTACAAGCCAGAAACAAGTGTTGTTCCATGGAATGGTTAACCAGGCATTTAGAGGAGTTAAGATTGGATATTAGGATAAATAGGAGATAGGTAAAAAAATAAAGCATTACAATAATATTTTAACTCCCTGGGCTATCGATTAGTTCGCGTCTGTATAACTTGTTGATTAATTATTATTGTCGTAAAAGTCATTTGCAATTTTCTATGTTGTTTCATCCTATTTTGCTTGGGAAAACTCTAATGTTTTTCAAACGTAGATTGTTATTTTAAAGTCCTGACATCTGGATATGATTACTTTAGCTCCAGGGGTCAATAAAAAGTGCAATTTGTTTTTTTATTTTTTAAAATGTAATCGTCAGAGTTTTCATTTCCTTCATATTAAACTGTAATTAAGGAATTTCTATTTTTTGTAACGCTAGATAACATCCGAATAATATCGTTTTGAGACGGAACGAAAATAATAAAATAAAAGTTCAATAAAAGACCTACTTTTTAATGATGATGACCCAAGGTAATAACAAGTGGCAGCAGGGCACCGCAAATCATTATAATTAGTTCAGTATTTCGTAGACCAGAATATCCTTTAACCGATGTAGACATAGGGTCTTCAATATGGCTATAGTGTACAGTAGATGAAGATCCTGACGATGATGGTAATTTCTGATGCTGATGTCCCGAATGTTGTGTTAATTCGGGTAGCACATGTACTGTTGCGACATAAAGAAATGTGCCAGCTGAGAATAGCATTGCTATTCCTGTTGCATTTACCGAATTAAGAGTTTCCTTTTCTTCTTGTCCTATACCAAAGTAAGTAAACAGTGTAAGTAAAGGGGCAGATAAAGAGAATACAGCTAAGTGCTTTCTAATCCTTTGCCTATCCACGCCTTCATGAAGTAGAAAACTAACAAGCCCAAATGCTGCTGGTGCTTTATGTAACATTATTGCTAAGAATACAATCATCTCGACATCCTGATGACTCGTTGTTGCAGCTGCTCCCAGTGCAACTCCATCAGCTTTTTTTAATGCAAAGAAATAAATAACAAAACATTTATTTTAATATAACGTACAAACCAGCTGCATGGACGACAAGACCCAAAGTAGCTGTGATGTTTCTATCTGCTGAAAGTCCCTCACTACGTCTTAGAGAGATTTGATCAACGAGCATCATAAATATGAAACCTAAAAAATTGATTACACATATTCTACAGAGCATTTACATATTTACCTAGAACAAGAGACAATCCTATAGTCCTAGAATGATCTTCTGGATGGTTTATTTCATTATTTTGTTGTTGTGCATCAAGTGTACCCAAACTAGTAACAAGATTTTTTACAGAAGGTCTAATGTGCATATGTGAAGTGCTATCCTCATAGAGGGCTCTTATTCCTTCAGGAATTATCACAGTTAATGCTGTACCAACGAGCAATCCCGCTCCAAAGACAGTCACAACCTTTAGTTTCTCCTAAAATTATTAGTAACGTGTTATATACGTATAGAACAATTGATATATGGAAAAAAAGAATTTAAAATTATGTTATTGATATTCAATAAAATTAAAATTACCTCGGACCAATTAACGACTAATGGTATATTGCCAGCTAGATAGGATCCTACTAACATTACGACAACGAGTAAAACAAGCATAAATGTCTCTTCCATGGCTGGTGTTTCCTATAGCCTCCTTATCACGAATTTGAAAAGGTTTTTTAGGAACAAGAAACAAAAAACAACAGATAGGAATTTCAGCTATTTAATTTCCAAACACCAGTTCCTATTTACTTATGTTCGAATTTACCATTTTCAGCCATCTAAAACCTTAGTTCGTTTTTATCTGTTAATTCGTATAAATGCACAACACCGCAAAATCGTGATTTAAGAATTTAATTCTGTTTTTTTTTTTTTTTGAGATTCTTACATTGCTGGTGTCGTATATCGAAATGAACTGAAAAATTGTTAAATAGAATGTTTTCTAAATCACAATGAAATTTTGCTGACAATTCACAAAGTTGTATTTTGCAAGCGGATTTTTCTTCTTTGTAAAGAAATAACTTCCTCGTCTGTTTCTCTGTTTCCTACCTGTTTTTTTGGTTAGAAACGTTGACACGACAACAAATCCCACATAATCAATCTACCGACCGAGAAGAGAAGGGTAGCGTTCTTGAAACAAAGTTCCTGGTTATGCTTCAAGCATATTCGGGCAGTCGACCTATTCGACCTGATGCGACTTCTTATAGCTGAATTACGTGGTAAGATTCTTATTACAACCTATTCTGTTAATTCAGCTAGGAAAATTGCGTTGTTGCCTGTATCGATTCTATTTCCGGAATAAGAACTACTACCGCTTTAGTATTTAATTTTATTTATCAATGAAGAAGGAGGAATTAATATATGAAACTATTAGAATAGCTAGATGAAATTGTTCCTTATATGAATAAAATAAGAATCAATAATTCTATTTGCCGAAATTAAATACTTTCGATATAACAAATTTGAAATTTAAAATGATGCATGCATGCATACATTAAAATAATAAATTCGAAATTAACTGAAATTTGGTCGGAACACTTTCTTGAACAGATTCTTAAGATAATTATGGCGTACACAAATACATAATCCTTGTATTTGGAATGAATTTAATAAGACTGCATTGTGCGTAATAACGCGATGTTTACATTTTCCGACGCCATTAATGACGTCATTTTAACTAAAATATATTATTTTTTTTCAATTTATCTCCCTTTTGTACACCAAATCCCTACTATTTATTATTATTTTCTAATTATCTAATTATTATCTTCGTAGTGAACTGATAGCAAACTTTTTATATATACTGGTAATAATCAATAATGCAGCTAACTCTAAATAAAGCATATTTAGACATGCAATTATTCAAAACAAATCCAAATCCTTAATGCAACTTTCCGAAATCAACTTTTTAATTATTGTATATAATTTCATTGGGATATAATTTAGTGTATAACGTGAAAACTTAATTCATTAATTAAGTGACGACATAAAACTAGTCCATTTTTATTGACATTTGTAATGTAACATAAGCTCTCTTTATATTGTAGCGAAAATTGAAAATTCAATGGGTGATGTTATCTGAAACTAAAAAATCTTATAAAATACAACGATTCTCTTCTAATATTCTCCCCTGTGTATTAAAGATAAATGTTTTAAATTACTATTGCTAAAGAGTTATTAAAAATGGACAGAGAAACACAAAGTAAAATATCATTTAATTTTAACTAATTTAGATAATTCTTATTCTTTTAAAATTTTAGTTGTATCAGGAGAACATCAATTAAAGGCTTTTGGGTGTTTTCTTGAAACTTATAATTCTACCCTAAGAAAATTACTTAATGAGAACAGTGATGGTAACACCGAGGAGTCTCAATGGCACAAAGGATTAAATAATATATCGAGAAATTTCTATTTTCCCATTAATATTGATAGTTCGTGTGATAAAGAGAATATTACATTTTTTCAACTAGTTGAATCAGATAATAAAATCTTGAATAAAATTATATTAACGTTTGTCCAATTGTGCGAGGAAACGGATAAAGTTGTTAAGACAGCAAAGGTTTATCAACAGAAAATTTTATATATAAATGAAGAATTATATAGCTATGAAGAATTAGCTGGCAGTCAAGAGTGTTATATTCAAATTAGTAACTGTCTAGAATTTTTATGCAATATAAAATTTCTTGTGCAAAGATGTATAATGGTGGCTAGTACATTTCTTCATCAACTAGGGGCTCTATTCAACAATGAAAGCCAGCCTTTGGACGTACACTTTAATGTAGAATTCCAGGTATTTAAAAACTCTGAAGTAAATATTTTATATATTCAATAAACTCTTATTTCTAGTTTATTTTCGATAATCTGATGAATACAATATTACAACTAGTAATTTTCGACGAAATTCTTTCAAATTCAAATTTTTTTAAATTCTGGCCATCTTATAAAAAAACTATTAGTTCAATAAGCAAAAATCTCGATAAATTCAATTCTGTCTCTGAATTAGAAATTAATGGCCTTATGAATATTTTAAACGATATAGAAATTATATTTTCAGGAAATCTATTTCAGGTAAGACAGGCATAATATTATTACTAAAATTAAAGATATAAAGTTTATTTTATATACCTAAGGTTTTTCTGGATAGTACATTCAAATTAAAAGAGCTGATTGGTGCAAAATCTCTTGCTATTTTATCTGGGCATTTCCAAGACTATATTAAAAAGAATTTCCAGATTATTGAAAAATTAAATGCTGATTTATCACAATTTGATGAAACGGAATTAATATTTAGAATGAATGTTGTGATCGTTGTATACCATCACTTTTTTGGTCATATGGAGCAGAAATACTTTAAATATTTGATAGAAACCAATTTTAAGGTTTTAGTTATTTAAATATTTAAATATAAGATAATACACAACATGATTTATTTTCTAGCATGTGGGAATAACTTTAGTTGGGAACATTGTCTGGTGTCCTGAACCATTTCTAAAAAAATACGCTGGGACATTAGCAAAACATTTTGAGAAGCAATTACAAGATATACCCCGTACTCGACAAATACAGTTGCAGAATAAAATTCATAATTTACACAGGGACACAAAGTCGTATTATATTCAGGTAAAAATTCAATATTAATGTATTATAAAGCAAAAAAAATTTAATTTGCTTCATGCAGATTGTTCTTTGGGCACTACACATGAAGACATCTCTTCAAGTCGAAGCTTTTGATCTCAAGTTGGAGCAATTCAAACGATTTTCTATGCTATTTTTGCAAGGATTGCAAATTGCAGGACAATTAAATCATATGATCCTATCTATTACAAATCTACATGTACTTCTTCATGCGCCAATGAATAAGTCCACTTTGATGACTATTTGTAAGCTAATCGAATTTCTGAGGATTATTCATCTGGTTTTCGAGAATAACAATGAGAATATTTCGAAGGCAATAAATTGCGTTATTCAATATTTGCAATATAAGACACTGTTCGTTATTGTGGCAACTAAGGTAAATTATATTCTTTTAAATATTCCTAATTATATAATTCTAATTAATTTTTACAGAAAAAGCTCTCTTCTGAAATCTATAGTGATCGAAATTTAGATATCCTAGCTGCTTTACAAATAGCAGAAAAATGTATGTATGGACCCGTAACAGAGACCCGTCTAGCGATTGTAAATTTAGCAGTCAGTTTAACAAATCAACATCGATCACTTTCAACGGAATATTATCAGAAATTAACAAAAATTTGCCATCGTTTAAAGCTTTTAAGTAATTTACAACAAAATGTTGAAAAACTCTGTGATACTTCATTTATGTATTGGCACCAATCAATTCCTTTAGTTTATCTGAGACAAGTGGTTGAGAAAATGTCCGATTTTAACTCTTTTAATGTAAGGATATTTTATTGTAACTATAAAATAATCCTAAATAATTTTTTTTATAAATAGTACATCATAGAATCTTCAGACACCTGCAGGAAATTATTAGAACAACTAAATCTGAATAACTTAAATTTGTTTGACGCATTAAAAAAATCCAATTACGATCGCTGTAAAGATGAGCTCATAGATAAGTTATGTGGGCAAGTCGAAACGTACCTCCGTCTTGATGTCCACTCTAATTTGCACAAGGAAAATGGAAATCCTCTAGAACAGAGTCTTAATGATTACCGTGATTTAATTAATTGCAGGCCAGTTCAAATAAATGGTGAATTTGTCACCGTTAAAGGTTCTGATTTTATATTATATTTAATAATAATATTAGCAAATTTATTTTAATTAAATCAATTTTTACTAGACCATGTGGAGAACTACTTAAGCAGTATGTTCTATAATCTAACAACTATTTCCCTTCATGACTGGCGGACATACGCTGAAATGAGACATATTGCGAGTGAAAAGCTGAACCTGAAAACGATCGAAGATCATCTTCCTACTCAAACTCTGGAGCAGGGAATTGACGTGTTAGAAATAATGCGAAATATTCATATTTTTGTATCGAAATACCTCTACAATATGAATAACCAAGTCTTCATAGAGCATTCCAGTAATAATAAACATTTTAACACTATTGGAATCAGACATATTGCCAATTCTTTAAGGACACATGGAACGGGTATAATTAATACAACGATTAATTTTACATACCAATTTTTACGAAAGAAATTCTATACATTTTCGCAATTTCTTTTTGATGAACAAATTAAATCTAGATTAATGAAAGATCTTAAACATTTTCGCGATAATAAGGAGAAATTGAATCAAATGTATTGCTATGAGAGAGCAGATAACTTCAATAAGGGTATTCGTAAATTAGGACTATCCCCAGATGGGCAAAGTTATTTAGATCTGTTTCGGCAACTTATAACCCACATAGGAAATGCAATGGGATATATAAGACTGATAAGATCTGGAAGTATCCATGTGAATTACACTGCAAGCATATACCTACCTAATTTTGATGATAATGTAACACTACTGGAAAGTGCTAAAAAATATGAACTCTCAGAAGCGGTTATCGAGACGGCTGATATTCTTGAAAAGAATATAAAAAATCTTTCAAAATATTTTTCTGAAGGAACTGAATACTATCGGGTATTATTTTTCCATTTTATTTAACCATTGTTTAAATATATAATTTGTATAGATGCTGGTCGATGCATTTTGTCCGTTTTTTCGAGATCCACAAAATGTGCACCTTCGATATTTCTATCTTATAATTCCGCCACTTACAATTAATTTTGTAGAATATATGTTAAATGCAAAGGATAAAATCCATAAAAAGGATAAGCAAGGAGCACTTTTTGTTGACGATGGTTTTGCCATCGGTCTGACATATATACTAAAGTTATTAAATCAAACGTCTGATTTTAATTCCCTACATTGGTTTAAATCAGTCAAACAAAAATTCCACGATGAACAAACAAAATTGGATCGCCAAAGAAAGGAAGCCTCTAATACTGCAGGAGATATAAAACTAGAACAGACTCTAGCACTAACTGAAAAGCGTATTGGAGCATATCAAATGGAATTTAATTTACTTTATTATAATTTAAGCAGTTCGAAAATATTTTTCCATTAATTCAAAAAAAAAACTGTTAATATCCACTGTTTACTAATAAAACAATAAAATAAGAGACTTACCATATTTAAATGATTTTCAACAAAAACTGAGGGGTCTTGTAGCCATTAGAATTTGTGCAACGTTATCTCTGAGAACAGGATCCATTGTTCTACGTTTTTCTTTATTTGATGGATGACTATGGGCCAATGATAATTGATGTAGATCTGCATAAAAGTCCATTCCAGGTATCCCGATCGTGCTAAAGCTAGCCGATACTTCCGTACAATCTACGACGGTTGTTTTAAGCGGCGTTACCAATAAAGTCGAATGGTCAGGCTGTATTAAAGGAAAGGAAAGGGAATTGTTAAATGAAATAAATTAATTAATTAAATTTAATTTAAATTAATTATTAAATAAATCATAGAGATTTTCCTTACTATTTTTTTTCCATCCACGAATTCTCTCATAAGAAGAATAGCTGTACGACTTCCAGAAAGTAAATTCCATCGAGACCATGAAAAGTTATGGGATAGTATTAATGTTGACATGCAGTTATATAAATGCATTTCCATTACAACATTTTTTTCACAGGAACCCTCCGTATAACAGAAAGCATCTTCTTCAGGAAATATATCTACAGCAGACGTACGTAGTGTGAATTTCATATCTTCTAAGGATATTGTTTTCCCAATTAATTCAGTTATGCTTTTTGTTGTACCACCTTGTATATTGGTTATACAATATCCTTTTTCTGTAATTAACATTTCTATGCTAATAACAGCCGCTGTTAAGCTATAGAAGATTGCCCCAGAACTGGAAAAAATCCAGTAATTTTAACTAATGTGTTTATTAAAATTAACAGAGTATTTTGTACATTTTCGGATCTGGTTTGATTTCCCATGACTGATACGGCATATTACTATATCGATTTGCGGCAAATCCAAAGAATCCAAGCCTTCCTATCCGAAATTGAATAGCAAATTTATCTTCATTGAATTTAGTATCGTGAATATCCCGTGTTGTCCATTTCCCTATTTGGTCTTGTTGCCTGTAATTATAAAAATACAACTGTTAGTAAAAGTTCTCTGGAATGACTATTTTAAAATAATGTTATATTAAAAGGAAACACTATGCACGTTAAGAAATGATTTATAACGATATAATTTCATGAGGACAGCGTATGAGTTGGAGAATTAAGTTTGCAATGAGTTATATCGCTTTATTGAGCAATATGGGAATCATTTCTTAAATTATAGATAGGATTTTTTGTTATTTTATTTTTAATGGTCAAATTTTACCGGTGTGACCACTTACCCCATTTTTAAAGTCACATTATCATCACCTCCGAGAGTAGTATCATCGTATTCTGAACCACTGTCGGCATCACCATCATCTCCACTACTATCTTTTTCGGGTAATGGAATATCGGATTCCCGAATTATAATAATTCCAGAAAACTTTCTAGATGCATCTTCCATCAGTCTTGGTGTTGATAATTGCAATGAAATTTCCTCAATCTTACTATCAATAGCAAACGCTTGCATATTATGAATTTCATCTAGATCCTGTATATACACAGGTATAAGCAAAAGGAAGAATTTAGACAAAGTAATATTGTATGTAAAGTAGGTTCGATTGTACCTCAATCAATTCAGAGAACATATAGGAAGGCACTAAACCTCCCGAAGTCTCCTTAATTTCAACAGCATCGTAACATGAGCTACGTCTTCTAAAAACTGGGGCACGTTTAATCTTTAGGACTTTATTAAATGTAATATCGGGATCAAATGGGCGGGGAGAACCCGTTTCAATAAGATTATCAACAATTGGATCAGTTTTTTGAAGTAACAATTTTTTCATTTTTGGCCTAACTTCGCCAATTTCGAAATTATTTGCAAAATAATGGAAAACCGGCTTGCTTTTTGCAGTTTTTTTATATTGAAGTCTAATTCGATAGCCATTGGGTAATCGTGGTACTACAAAATCAGTCATGATTCCAAAAATGTCCAAGTGATTAGGAATATTACACATGTCAAAATCAAAAACTTCCTTGACTAGTAAATTATCAATTGTGGTCTCATTATCGTTTTCCAATTTTATATGCTGGTTGTCCCTTGGACGAGTACCAGTGTCTTCTTCAGCTTCTTTAGTTTCTTGTGCGGTTTCCCAACGACATACTAGAGGTGGTTCAAACCACAATACAGTATCTGGTAACCTAATGACGAATATCATTCATAAGAGACTTAATTTAAAAAAAAATATATTAATGATTAAACATTTACTCTAAAGTTACTAAGCTCAATTTTTCTAAATTGCTTTCAATCAGTTTCATCTCAGCCTCGATTTCCTCTGGCAGTCTTCGAACCCCAGATGGTGGAGGCGGTGGCGGTCTATAAGGGTGGTAAAAACCACGTTTTGTTAACTGATTAGGTGCTATAACTGTAAATTCACACGTAAATAAAATTTCAAACCTTAGGGGTAGGATTATGCCTGGGTTACACCCTACATAATCCCACAGATATGTCTAATCTACTTGTTCTAATAAACGATCCTGCATTAAGACGCCTATCTTGTTGTGGATACTCTAACAGGTCAATAGCATAAACCCCACTAACGATTCTATATTTTCTTAAATTCACATCAAATTCTGATAAGTTTAGTGCCATTGGACCTATGTTCCGACGAAATGCTTTATTCAGCTCATTTTCGTACTCCATATAAATTTTATCAACATCGATAATTCGAGGCTGTTTTTTTTCAATTTCAAGTTCTTCGACGGATGTTTCTTTTGATGTCTCTTCCAGAGTTGAATTGAGGATCTCTTTACGCTTTTTCCATTCCTTTTTCGTTTGCTGGAGAATATCTAGTAGCGGGCGCTTCAATTTTTGGGGCGGTCTATAACTGCTACAATAATCACTAAAGTGATCATAGTTTAACCAAAGACTCCGCAGAGCCGTAGTATTTATTTTAATCGTTGGTGGAATAGACAATTGCAAATTTAATAAAGGAAAATCGATATCGGTGTGGCGATTCTCATCATGGAATTTATCTTTTTGATTCCTATACAAAAATTTCGGGAAATTATTTGAACAAGATTTTAAAAACCTGTAGATTCTTACGAAAGTGCATCGCCCAAGACAGCAAAAATTTCTGATTTAAAAATATCTGACTCATAGGTATGATGAGACACGCCTGGCTTTGTTATTCTAATATGCGAATTATTAATGGGAAAGATAAACTGAGAATATTAAATTCATATTAAAGTTATTTAAATGAGAAATTAAAAAGGTAAACTGAAACTTAATTTTTGTCTAAAATAGCTAAAAAATAAATAAACTAAGTTATTAATGAATTTAGCGTACTCCATGTCTCTGGAGATATGCGATAGGGTCTTGTAAGTGAAATCATCGATATAATCACCAAGAAAGTCGCGAATCTTTTGCTTTAACTGTTTCAAATCCAAAGCTCTTTCAACAGATATAGATTCGTTGTCTAAAACTTCATCCAACTCATTCAAAATCTGTAAAAGTTGAATGAATACCAAATTATTATTATTATTATTTTGTTTTTGAAATGCCCGTAAAATAAATAACTTTGAACCTTTAATACTTCACGAATTCGTTGTGAATATAAATCTCCAAAAATTCCTTGTTGTTCCCTCAAATATTCCTTTGATAAATTTTCAATATCCTGGTCTTGAGTTAATAATGTTCTTTCGTCTGTTTTTAAAAGCCAGTTATGTTCGTCTTTATTATGGGCATCAATAGTTGCATGCCACATATGCATATACTTTCTTAAATCACCAGGAGATTTGGTGTTTGGAAGGCCATCACATCTCATATAGCGTTCCCACTATATTTAATGGCAAGGACAATTAAAAACAATTAAAACAAATCGGGTCTGTATAGAATTCACCTCCTTTTGAATTTTGTAACCGTTTTTAATTCTGTTAATTACTGATGCTATAGTCCCAAAATATACGACACTCTCTTTAAGTTGTTTCCTTCTAATTTTATTTTCGGTTATTTCACTCTGTTGCCTCCTTTCCGCCTCTTGGCGTTCCTTTTGTTTACGTTCTCGTTCCTCCTCTAATTTACGTTGCCTAACAAGATTTTATTTCTAAGTCTAGGAGATGGTCTAATTTATTAAACCTCAAACCTTTCCTTTTCTAATTCCTGTCGCATCAATTCTTGCTGTTCAACTTCAAATCTAGTCTTTTCCTTTTTCGAGAGCTTCTGTTTTGGACCCTAAGCGTACTGATTAAATAAATAATTTTCTTTTTATATTTCTAATTTGCCTACCATCGTCGTAAAGCAACAATGTACGCCGCCAAGGATTAATCACTAATCAATCGACTAAACAATCTCGAAAAGCCATTTTTGTATCCCCAGTTCACCTGGGTAACTATTTATTAAGTGATGAATTTGTTTTTGGGATTTGATTTAATAACATAGAAAATGCTTACAAAACAGATTTGTAAAATATCTATTTTATAGAAAAGCAATTAATTGTATGAAAACAATTGCTGCTGATAAACTGATATATTATATTATTTTTTTAAATTTTTAATAAAAGATTGGCTACTCTAGTTGGATAACCTACAGTCTTAAGTTTAAATAAATGGTATTTTATTTTAATAAGGATTTAAAGAAAGGAAGAAGTGGGCTGTATATTTTTTTAAAAAAAAACCAGAAACAATTATTCATGTCATTTTTTTAGTAAGATCCAAAAACACAATTGAAGTTTACGGCTACGTCTTAAATATAAAACAAATACATCATCCACATTTCAATGAGATTATTAATTTTTTTAAATTTTTTTCCTTTCTCATATTTAATTGATTTTTTTCCGCCTAAGTTGTGATGCTTTTTTTGTGTTTTTTACTTTTTTTTGGTGTTTTTCGTGGTAACATTTTTTTTGAATACTTTTCATGCACTTATAACTAATTATGTCCAGAGATGAATTGTTTTTTTTTTCTTTCTTTTATTTGTTTTAGTTGTTTTCTCTAATTTTAACATTTAGGTTCAGTAGAATGCATTGTTTTTTTTTATGTAAATATGATTTTTTTTTTGTTTTGTTTAGATTTCTGTTCGTTTATAGATAAATATTAATGAACACCATAAAGTTACTTAAACACACAGTTCTTATGTTTTAGCTGTTGTTCTTGTTGTTAATCATAATGATCCACAGTTCGCTCCAGTCCTTAAATTAACTTCTTTACAGTTATTCCTTACAGAGAGCGCATATATGTACGATATATACATACAGGTGTATGTATATATAATACATAATGCTAAGGTTTTTTTTTTGTTTTTAAAAATACACGCTTAGTTGTCTACTTATGCATTATTAACATTTTTTTCTTTAGAATATTTGAATATTTTTTTATAAGGTAGGTTTAATAAACATTGAACAGTTGCCTTAAACTGCGGTAGTATCCTTAATCCTGTTGGCTGTTGTAGAACGGGCCCTCAGTTCAGATTTAGTTCTGTTTTTGTTTTTCAAATTGGTTCATCTTTTATCAATACCGAACTATTGAGACAGCTCATTAAACATTTTTATGCTCGTTTTTTCTTTATTTGATTTGATTTTTTTTCTTTACATAAGATTAACCGTTTCGCACCTTATTAATTTTTTGTATATCGTCGGAAAATTACTCACTCGCATCAGAATGATACAACTTTGAAAATAGTCCTTTTGGTAATGATATTTACGTTCTATTTATTTATTCCTTATCTTTTTTTAATTATTTGCATATTTTGTTTTTTATTTATAAAATCGATTCTCAATTTGTGTTTGTCGCTACATTTGTTCGTTTAACTATTATTGTTGATTTTGTTCTGTTCCGCCGAAACAACAGCTCTCTTGTTTTACACACTAAATTGGTTTTTATACATTCGTTTAAAACATCTTTTGATATGAGATGCGTTCAGCTAAGTAAATCATTATTATTGTTTATTTTTATATTTCTCACTTGCTCAAGAAAAATGTTTTTTTTTTGAAAGACGGATTTATTCACTTTTTGAAGGATATTGTTAATAAATACAATTTTTTTCTTTCTTTTTTCATATTTCACATTTTTTTCTTTTTTTTTCTTTTTACTTACGGGCTAAACTTTGCTAGGTGTAATAACCTGATTTACAGTCACATATATTGTTACTTTTTTATTTTTAATAGAAATATTTAGGTAATTTCTTCGGCTTGATTTTTTTTATATATTTTTTTCCTTTTCATTTTTTTTTTCTCTTGAGAGTAAATAGTCAATTTGCTTAAAGATCATATTTTCATTTAAAATTATTTCCTTCACTTTTCAGCAAATTTTTATAGTGTAAATTAAATATATTTTTTTCTTCTTGAAATTCTTCTTATTTACCATTTTAATGTTATTTTACAAATGTTATAATAGTTGTAGTTACATTGTATGAGACACAGCCAAACTAAAGTCTCTACTTGTGATTATATTTCATTGAATTATCATCGAGGAAATATTTTTTCTTTTCTCATTTATCATCATATCGCACCAACTCCCATTTTTTCGCACATTTTCTCCCACATTTATTGTAGATATTTATTTATACGTACATGTATCCGCGATAATTATGCTTTGTCATCACCTTAACAATGCTACGCTTAATTATTAATTAAGTTTTTGCATTAATGCCTTATTTAAACTAAAATCTAAATTTTAAAAATCAACGGCTCTTGTGGCTTCCACATTCACAAGTTATTTTTTATATAAATTTGATAATTTTATGGTTGACAATAAAAAAATGTTTCATTTTGGTACCAATTTTTTAAATCCTTAATTAAGTTATATCATTTTTTATTACTTGTTTTTTTTATTCATTTACATTTAATGGCACTTGGGGATCCAAAAATTATCCGATCACTCATGCCGTTGAAGACACATCACGTTTTTTTTATTTCAAATATTTCTCAGCTCAAATGTTTTTTGTTTTTTTTGTGTGTATTTAATTAAACACGTTTTTTCACTAAATTTTGTTAAATGACTACTTTTTGTTTTCTATTATCATGCCGGAGAATTTTTTTGTTTACAATTATTCCTCAGCAATTATTTTGTGTTATTATGATCACTTACACATCACATTCGGATCTCTTCAGGTTTATTTCAAAAATATCTTGCCTTACTGATCAACAAAATTAAATTCGTACAAAGAGCAATTTGTATGAAAATAAAAAATAAGTTCTCTTTAATTAATTGGAAAACTTTAAATTCACTCAAATGAATTAGCCAAAATTTCTATTTTTTGCTCGTATATAAATTTTTAGATAGAAAAAAAATAACTAAATTTTGTTTATATTTATTTTATTATATGGAAATTATTTGTTATATTCATATGAAGGTCTTGGCTTTTGAAATGAATATATAAATTATTTGAATGGCTTAAATAAAGGAAAAATAATTCACCAAAAGCAGCCGTTGAGTTAGACTCTTATGTGCGTTTATATTTATATGCATTTTGTAAAGAGAAAGAGGGCAAAACGTTCCTTTATTAAATGTACTAAATTTTTTAAATATCTGACGCGTAAAATCTGAATTTTTTTAATTCTGGAAAAATCACAAATTAATTTGACGAATTTGTACAGAATCTGCAACAGCTCAAAATTTGGTACCTTGAGTGAATTTGGCAGTATATACGAATTCGTCTTCTACCGCTTCCCCTTTAATATTCTTTTAATTTATATGCATATGTGCTTTATTTCTTTGATTTTTTAAAAAGATATTTATTGAGCAAAACTATCACAGTTTAATTGAATAAATATAATATTAAAAAGTGCAATAACAGACATCGCAAATAATGTTATTTCTCTGAAAAGGTGTAATTTTATTTTGTGTTATCTTCCTTCTAAATCTAACACTTTTTTTCCGCCGACTTAAGGTGTATAAATTGACTTTATCTAAAATCAAAATATTGTGCTGTTCTGGATTTTTTTAAGGAATCTGATGCAAGTGATCATATTTTCAATTTGTGGGATATCTGGTAAAGTTCAATTTCATTTTTTTTAATCGTCAATATTTAACACATAGAAAAAGCTAAATCAATTATTCTAATCTAGGAATTGCCCCCATCGTCTAGAGATTTAAATTTAATTTCCAAAAGGAAGCTTTGTTAAAATGTTTTCGGAATATGTAATTATTTTGTAAGTAGAAAAGGACCATATCCTTTCTTTATTCGAAATAAAAGATCATAAAATAAGTGATTGAACGTTTTCAAAGTATTAAATATTGAGATAACGAATATTACGTAGAAATTATTTCAGTATCACTCAGTGTTTGCTGTTCTACGTTCTTCCCATTGTCTTTGATTTGCAATAAATATTTTCATATATATTTATAAAAAAGAATTTGTTCTACCAATGTTATATTTAGTTAATTTTTATAAGTTCTTTTTTTTTTTGTTTAATATTTTCATGTTCCGAACAGTACATTAAAATGATTTGATTAGCAAAAAGGAAGCTTGGCACAATATGTCATTGTTTCTTGAATGTTTTCTTTTTGTTTTTGTTTTTTTCTGTTTTTTGTTAAATCTAACTTTATCTCCGTTCATCTAAAAGTTATTTATAAATATTCAAAATTTTTGTTCTCTGTTTCTTTTATTCAAGTAATTATATCCTAAGAATAAATATTTCCTTATGCATTTTAAACATCATTGTTTCTTTTGCTTGTGTTTTTACTTTGACTAGATCCTTAAACTAATAAGACATAAAAATAAACTGCTAAAAATAAGTTCCATATATTTAAATATATTTTATTAGCTAGTCATATATATATGTATATATATACGTTAGAACAGCAATTTTCATCCAAAATATGTTTTTTTCCTTAGGGACCTACAGTTAAAATTACACGTTTACGTTTAGTTATAATTAGATTTTACGCACCATTTGTTTTTTTTTCATTACTATAATTACTTAAGAATTAGTTTTTTTTGTTTCTGGGTTTCCCTTTCACATATATAACTTATAGTCTTAGCTTAGATCATTCATCCTTGGTTAAATGGTACTTCCTTTCCTGTCTCCCAAATTCATACACTAAACATCCACAGTCGTCTATTTTTTTTAAATAATGTTGTTGTTCACATTTTCGAATAATAAATTCCTTATTTGGTAAGATAAGAATTATCTAAATATTTTTTTTGTCTCGTGTCTTTTGTAAAAGCTTACATTCTTTTTGCTGGTTGTTGGTTGCAACATTTTTTCATTATCTTCTATGAAATTGTTTCTAAATGACGGAATTGCGTTTATCTTTTATTCCTTATATATATATATATATATATTATTTATATATATATATATATATATATATATATATATATATTATTTATATATATATATGTATATATATATATATATATTTTTTTTTTTAAATGCGGTTTTGTTTCCTTTGTTTGGAAATTATTGTTTTAATTAGCTTTATTATTCGTTACAGTATATAAAAAATAGTTTATCAGGGATATGTTGATTCAACTTATATATTTTGTTCCTGTTTTTGTTATGCTTTATATTTTTATTTTATTTTATTTTTTTTTCCTTTTCGTTTGTATCATTATTAAATCTTTTTAGTGATAAGAAGGATGGGTGATCATAAGTCGTAATCTTATCGTTACTACTATTACTATTCGTATCATCAATCTGTTACCAAAAAAACAAAAAAAAAATGAAAAAACTAGTATACAATATTAGGTTTTAAAAATGCTGATAGAGACTACTTGAAGAACGATTTAAAAAATCTCAATATGTTTTAATTAAAATTCTGACATATTCCATACACAGATTAATTTAAAGAAGACCATTCTGTTTATATAAAATTTATGAATTTTATATTGGAAGTCAAATAAATGGAGTAAATTATATTAAAGTTGGTTATCCTTCTGTACCTGAAATGTCGCTTTTAATTCCTGAGATGCCATTGCCTACAAAATATGTAGATGAACGATGAAAAATTTTTTATTGTCATCTTTCTATTGGCTTGTCATTTCATTCCGTAGCCGAATGGCAAAAACGGAACCCTTATAATTTCGTTATGTCCGTCCTTACGTTACAAACTTATAACTTCGCCATCTTTCCATCAGTTCTGATGAAATTTCACAGGCAGGTGTCTTATTTTCTATTTAATCCTTCGTTTTTCGTTTATCCATTGTTTATTCACCACAGAAAGGGAAACCGGTAGTGTTTCAACATTTGTTTACTACTTTGTTACTTTAAAGGACCTAGTTTGACTGATTTTAATAAGGCATAAATCGTTCGCTTCAACAGTCTCTTAACTGCATTTTTTTAGTCATAAATAATGGATGAAAAGTATTTAATTACAATTGTATTATAATATAATCTGACAATTTAAAGAGTATGTGCAATTTTTACTAAAAATAGATAGAAAATTTTTGCCACAATTCTCCCTTTCACATTCATGAAACAAATAATAGAAATTAATTTAAGTTATGCACAACACAGCAAAGAGAAAATAAATAATTTAACATATTATTTAACAATTTAATTTACTTTTTTAATGCGAATTAGAAAGTTAAGGCTTGTGAGTCTACTTGCTTCTAAAAAGGCACCATAATTAGAACTCCTAAGACTCATCTTTGATTTAATGATTTTAGTATTATTATTCATAATTTTATTTCATTCAAAATTATTAATAACTACACCTTCTTTCCACTAACTCGCTCTTCAGTGTATTAATTGTTTTTAAAAATAAATAAGTATGTTTGGAAAGGGAATTAAATTAATTAAATTTCCATTTTTCGTAAAAATTGCAACAGGTTTCCTTCCTTTAAATGTTGTATTTGATTTAATGTAATAATATTACTTAAGTGTACGCTTATTTATTTTTGTTGCCTTTTTCTAAAACTAACTAATCTCAACTATTTCTTAGGTTTTTACTATTATCATTTTTATTTTGTAATTAAAAAACTATTACACTAGATTTTATAAGTACATACGTAAGCACCATTTATGTTTTGTTTCTTTTATTCACTGTCTTTTCAAAAGAAATATTAAAATTTAAAAATAATTAAATATAAGGTAGAAAAAAACATTTCATGTAATATATCTGGTAAGTAGAAAATTTTCTATGAAGAATTTTGTTTCTGAATACCTTTCTGTGGCATTAATTCAATAAGCGACTGATCTTAACAGAGTTTCCTGTAGACCAGGAAGTCGACTGGATTCGAATAATTTTACAGTAAAATATGAGGTAACAATAACAGGAAATAACAGAAAATACGTTCGTTGTTTTGGCCGCTTAAATACACACATAATTGTATTATGTACAAGAACATAAAAAAATGTAAAATATAACTTTGGAAAAAAAGATTATGATAATGAACGTAAGCGGGTATAAAAATGCTAAGTAATATTAAAAATACCAATGTTTTCACAGGTAGGTTAGAATAAACCGCTATTCTTGTCATAAAACTATTTTTGATTGCTATAAAATGCTTACAATTTTGGTCTGTTCACTTTTAGATCAAGTTCAAGAAAAGATTGTTGATTTATCCCCTACATGATTAAGATCTCCTATTCACCTATTCTTAAAACTAACAGCTTTATTAATAATTAAATGTTATCTTATTTATTTATTTTTTTATGCTGAGTGTTTTTTTAGTTGTGAGGGTGGCCCTTTACTCCACAATTTTCTTTTCAGCTGCATGGAAAGATAAATCCTTAATGGTTATATTTTTTCCACTTTTCGGTCTTGTACAAATTAGCATTATCATTAATTTATATATACTAATTCATTTATTAATTTATTTTATATCATAATCATTTCATTTTCTCCTAATTTATTTTTTTGTTTGTATTTTTTCTCTTTTTTTTTAATTAATTTATTCAGCCCGTTGATTATGGACACACATTTGTAATTTGTAAAAATATAAGAATTATTAAAAAGGCAACGAAAACCGGAAGATTTCAGTGTTTTTTTTATTTATTTTTTAATGCATCAATGTCGCAGTGTCCACGTTAAAGCTTTTTATATCTTTTTAAATGCTCCTCCACATTAATGTCATTACTTTTTCTTTTTTGTATTATAAAATTTCACGCAAGCACAACCAAAGTTCTGTTATACATATTTTTATGAATTTATTTATTTATTTATTTATTTATTTATTTCTTTATTTTTTGGTCTTTGTTTCATATGTTATACTTAATTATATAAAAAAAGGACATACGTTTGATCAGTTTTAGCTATTTTTTTTATTTATTCACATCTTTTTTTGTTGTGTATTCTGAATTTCGAGTATTCTGTTGTAGGCCATTTTATGTTAATAAAATAGGATATTTAGTAATATGTACCAAAATCCGTGTTTATCCGCATTTTACTATTTTAACTGACAAAGAGAAAGAAATCTACAAAAACATCTACAATTATCCTTTTTTTTTGTTTAATTTTATTTGTTCACTTCTTGTGCCGGTTTTTAATCTTTTCCTATTACTTTTTTATCACTTCAAATATTATGAGTTTTGCGTGTGCTTTATTTTCATTATTTTGTTCTTTAATTTAAATTTAATTTTATAATAATCATAATTAGTCAAGTATTTAATTATAATTAATTCAAAATTTCCCACTTTTACTATTTCTGAATACGCTCGTTATTTCCAGTGTGTTTTATATCAATCCCCGCCCGGAAATTATACAAAAAAAACTAGTTAATTAGAGTGTTATATTTAACCAATTAATTCAGACCTGTATTAACTGCACAAATAATAATTTTTCCTATTTTTATCCTACATTTGTTTATTTTAAAGAACACCTTTGTATCTTCTAATGTTGCTGAAGAAGCATACTTTACCATTCTGAGTCCTTTACCCATTTAAATGAACGATATAATTATAATTTCCTTTGCCCAAGTACGATTAAATAAATAAAAGACTCAACATTTAAATGTGATATAGGATTCTAGAATTATAACAGAATAAGTAAAACGATAAGATTAAAAGACACATTTTTCAAGGCTAAAAGAACCTTATTAGAATTATTGCCACTTTGGACTGTCTGCTGAAAGCGGATTTTTAAGGAGAATCGACGAGAATGCAAAAACCAAGTATACTTAAGTGCAGCCGAAAATAAAAATACGTACCAAAGATGTGAACAAATGTTTAACTAATGTTTAAGACATAAAGTACGATAAAAATGATGAGATGTACCAATTTTGGGTGTGGTTTTAATTAAACACGTTGGAAGATGTTTTCTCAAGATCATTAACTGCTAAATCATTTTCTAAAAAGGTGTTACTACACTACCCGATATAGTGTACTAGTGAACTTATGCAATCTGCAAAGATGTTGATCACCGACTTAAGTGGAATAACCATACCAAAAAAAGACAAGGGACCGAAAAAGAAAACCTTGGGATAAAGGCAAATTAAACCACGTGTACTTACCCACTTTATCTATTTTCAAATACTTTGATCAACATCATTGCAGTGCTTATTTTGTTTTTTTGCTGGATTATTTAGAAGGAAAAAACAATCCAAAACATGAGATCTTGAGATTTTCAGCTTATTTTTTCCTCTTAAAAAACCGTCCACATGTAGAGTATTTCGATATTTACAAGTATAGATTTTATTACCAAATAATAATAATAATAATAATAATAATAATAATAATAATAATAAATAAAAGAAAAGCAGGAAAAGGATAAAGTGGACTTACACAAGTTTATTATTATTATTTTCTTTTTTTGTAAAATTAAATTGAAGACGACTCATATAAGGAAACTTCTAAGTCAAAAAAGAGGACACAGATAAACCATTGCAATTATTCAAACAAAGGTTTTAATATCACCAAGTAGAAAAACGTGTAAAAAATTACGTAGCGTATGGAGGGCAAAGAGTTGGGCTCAGGCCTGGGACTGGGAGAAGGGAAAGGAACCATAAAGGAGAAAACCATAAAACGTATAGTACAATTAGCCTCACATAAGAAGGCCTATTAATGTTTATCTATCTTAAAACGAAAATAGTTGTTACCTTTTTTTTCAAATTTTAAAAAGTATTAATTCTGATGTTGTATATATGAGATTAATTGTACCATTAAACATTTTGGAATGAATAAGATAAATTATTTCGCCTTATTAAAAGGACGAAGTATCGGAAAGAAAGTGTGTAAGTGATTGAGAACTAGAACAGAAACCAACAAAATTGCTTTAATATGAAATTATAGAAATGAAATCATATCAGAGGCACTATTATTAACAGAATATGTTTTTGTTTTTTTAGTCTTAGTTCCATCAAAATGTTCTACAGCTTCAGTAGAGATCAACATCTTATTTATAATGCACACAACCCAAGATTTGTCAATACTCTTTAATGTTTTATAATAAAAAATATTATTTGTTTTCTTGTTTGCTTGACAAAAATAATAAAACAAGAAAAACCAGGAAACTTTGTCTGCTTATAATCACGGACTTAAAAATTAGTTATTATTTGATGTATTAGTTCTGTTGCTTTCACTTTCGTAATTAATTAAAAATTAAAATAAACAGAAAAAGAAAAACTAGCGTGCTCACTAAAAATTGGTCAAATAAGCGAATCTTAAAAAGACAGATACTTTAAAGGAAAAATCATTAAAGAAACACAAGGTAACTGATTCAGTTTTTTTTTCAATTAATTATAATCAGTAAAGTTATTATAATCATAAATATTTAGGAAAAAAAATTTTATGAACAAAATCTTTTCGCTTTTTTCCTTTCTCCTTTTTTTTCTCTTTACATAATGTTCTATTTTTTTTACCCATTTTTCAATAATGTTTTTCTTTTGTTTTTGCTATAAATTATTTTCTTTGCATTAATTTACTAAAATATCCTCTTCTATTTTTCATTTTCGTTATGCTTTCATTTTTTTGTTTTACTTTTATTTACATGACGTAAAATAAGTATTAAAAACTACAGCTAAGTTAAAATCAACAGACGAAAAAGGTTTTGTTTATTTTTATTAATAAACAACGTTTCATGTTATCATTTTACATTTATATATATATATATATATATATATATATATATATATATATCGGTATATATCCTTATATAGGTATATATCCTTCATTTATTTAAAAATAAAATAATTAAGCGCAGAGATATAGTCTTTGTTTACCCTTTAATTTAAAATTGGCATGTTCACGTTTTTCCATATATAAGGACCCCAGCTAGAAGTTATTGAGCTAAATTTGAATAAAAATACTCAAGCAAATACTAAAACTCCCTTCAGATTTTTTTTTAATGTTTTTTGTTTTTTTTAGCACTGGTTACGGTGTTTTACTAAACTTATTATACAATATAATTTATTTAATTAAAGTTTATATCATTTGTGCATAATATGGAAGTATCAGAAGGAAACAGTCGAGAAGAGTTTTTTGTATTTACTTAATATAATTTATAACTGGCCACATTTTTTTAACTTAGCAATACCTTCAGCTGTATGCCCGTATATACAGTTATTTGATACACTACATGAAAAAAATATATATATATACATATAATAATACAAAAGAAAAAACACGCACTCGCACACTGGAAAAAAGAACAATTAAATCACAAAAATAAAAGAAATTAAGAAAAAAACTAAAATCTTTTCAAGATTTCTTTGAGAAATTGGGAAAAACTAAATAGGAAAAAAAAATTATATATATATATATATATATAACATTAACAAAATAGAGAAATAAATAACAGAGAATAATTCCGGAGTTTTCTTTCTATGATATTTTAATTGTTATTTTGCGTGATTTAATATTTTGGGCCTTTATTGCAAATAAATATAAATCGATTCAATTTCTACAAATAAACATTCTGAGGTTTATGAACGACTGACGTCATAAAAAGAATCGAATCTACAGAAATATTTTTTCATATTATTAAAATAAATCACCGGCACTATTCGATATAAAATAAATAATCATTAATTTAAATTCCGTTGTTTGAATTAATGTGTTCAAATTTTTCTATAAATTAAATTACTAATATTACAAAAAAAAAAAAAAACAGGAAAAAAAACGCTTAGTTTCATGACTTTCGTCAGTTATACACAACACTGCTTTGTTTTTTTTCTTCTTTGATTTGTTTCTATTTTAATATAATTGTTTTAATAGTTTTGAATAAAACTTATGAGTATATAAGAAGGAAAATTGCCTTTTTTATGAAGAGAAAAGAACAAAACAATATCAACAGATTATGTTACAAGGATTTATCGTGATTATGAGCAGCAAAGTTGCATTCTTTGGCGTAAATTTATAAAAATGATAAATCGAGTTAATTGAACCGAGAATGTCAGGGAATAAAATGAAAATATAAGCAAAATAAGAATCACAAAAATTCAGATTAATAATATTCATCCACGAAAAATTTTGGACAATTGAATATTTTTCGGGCAGGAATAAAAGAAAACCATGTTATTTTGTTCTATTCCCTCATAAAAGTCACTGCTTGTATAAACAAAAAGAATCTCAATTAATTGTACAATTAAAGTCTTATCAGGTATACTAGCGAAAAAAAAAAAATCGAGAAATCCTTATATTTTTTAAAATTGCTTACAAAAGCCAAGGGACTTGTACAAATTTCCAGTATGCTCCGGTGGCAATAAAAGATGTATATTTTTATTATTATTTTTATACGAATCACGTCACTCAATTAAATTTAAAGTTAGAAGTTTTTAAAATTCATAAGGTCCAAAAGTCAGTGTAATCTCAGATAAATCAGAGCTTATTGAAACTATGAGTAGTTGGGAGAATTTTTATTAAAATAGATCCCAATAAATTAATCCCAAATATAGTATGCTTTTAAAGATGCATAGAACATGTTAGTTCTATTAGTTAATAATCTAAAAACGCTTAATTAATAAAATTCATTTTAAATTCTGTTCTTAGTAGAGGCTCTTAATATAAAATGTAAGTGAAGTTACTAGATTCACATAAAAGTGAGTAGCTCCGCCTTTCTAAGGCTTTATTAAATACGTTTAGTTTCTGTAACACTACTGTCTGATAAAAAGTCTAATCGACTATCTAGGATATATCAAATAACAAATTATAATTATTGTGAATACAGGCAGTCGGAGAATTAATAATAAAAATAATCATTTAAACCAGGGATATATATATTTTTTTTAAACCGGCAGCTTTTGTAAAATAAAATACTATTTAAATTAAACTTAATGTTGACTACAAAAGATTATTTAGTAAAAGAAGCAGTTTAATATTAAATTATGAATTAGAATAGCCAAAAACTAGAGTGAGGCGATTCGCATTTAAATAATAGAAATACTTAATTTGTAATTTCATTTAAAATACGGTGCTTTTGGAATATCGTACGTGAAACTTGCCTTTTGTCAGATACCGTTGCGATATGGTCTAATATATTTAATTAAATATTCATTTTCTTTTTTTAAATATCAGAACACATTATTTAATAATAAATACTAAAGCAATAGACTCAAGTAAAAATTTTGGTCCGGGAACGTGGATGTGTTTTCGAAAAGAAATTAAAATTAGTAGTTCAAAATAAAATTCTAACAAAAAAAAGTATAATAATAAAACTACTTTGTTTATAGTAAATATATCGTCAATTGTCACTTGGGCTCATCATTCTAAATTTTACGTGCTTTCAATCAATTTAACATCGCATTATGTTTTATCATTCATTAGTAGGTTTCTTCCTCTTCTCTTCTTTGTTTCTTTTTTTTCTTTTTTGTATTAGTTAATTATTATATATTTTCCCTAATGTTAATTAAAGTTTAAAATTGCATTTTCACTTTTTGTTGTTGTCGATTTTCATCATTTTAACCCTTTAAAATAATAATTTCTGCTTATGTTTTAAGACTAATAAGTCGTTTCACGTTTTTTACGAAAAAAATTTTTTTCCGTCTTCTAAATTATTACCCTACTCAAAAAAGATATAGACTTTCATAAATTCATAATTAAATAGATTAAACACTAGGAATATTCCATATATATCTTGGGTTCTTTTCGCAAATATATATACTTTGTATTATCATCTTCCTCTGCTTATTATTTTCTTAAATTCTTAAAAAAATGTGTGTTGGTTTTCCATTTATTATATATATATATATATATTAATTAAATTTTAGTTTAATTCAAGTAAGTTTTCTGGTAAGAATGACTTTAAATTCGATGGTGTACCACGTTCAGTTGCTCCATCAAGTGGTGTCCATAGACTTCCAGTAGTATTTGGACTTTGCCACACGGATCCTGCACCCCAGGTATCGGTACCTGTATTGGACGATTTGATTTTTGGCGTGTATTCAATTTGTTTTTTTTTTTATTTTGTGCTTAAAAGACTCATTCGTACGTTCAATATTATCTTTTTATTTTTTCTCCCTATGTATACAGCGTTAGCCAATTGAACTGGGACAAATATACAAAGTATTATCACTACAAATATTTATTTTTGACATAAATTATTTTTTTCGAAGCGATAACTGAATTTCAAAACTTGTGTAGTCTAAAGACTGAAAAAACTGTATTATCAAGAAATAAAATATCATTCTTATTTCGTTTTTTATAACTTCTCTATTAAATATAAAGCTAAGAGTCAAGTTTTTAAAAAATTAATTAATTAATAGTCCCAATTTAATTGGTCTTCGAAGTATACACGAAAGATACAAAAATTATTTGTTGACGAGATCTCAGACAGTTTAATTTATTAATTTGAGTAATCCAGGGCCTAATCAAAGTTTTGATACAATTTGTTGTTGATTGGTTTATTGTGGTTGCACAAAATAAATAAAGAAGATAAAAAGAAAGAAAGGAATCGTAACTTGAGAGATGAGACAATTCGTTTTTTTTCGTTTTGTAAAAATAAATTATATGTTGTAATATTTTTCATAAATATAACAACACACAATCCAGTTATACGAAACGAAAAGAAAAGACCCGTCTTCCAAAGTTTAGTCGAAGATCACAAATTTCTTAATTAGAATTAACATACTTATTATTCTTTGGAGTTTGAAATAGGTCAAAATCTAAAATAAGACTTTTAGGGAGTATAAAGCATTTTTTTTTTGCAAAGATCTACATTCTGCGTCTAACGGTCATCTAATTTCACATACAGCGCTAAACGAAAAAACAATGCAATGAACCAATCAAATTTCAACAGCCAGAATATCCATTAGTTAATTCAGCGTCCAGGTTTTAGAGCAAGCTAATTTCTTCTCGAGCCCTTTGCAATTATGTGAAAGCAATCTCAGATTAGGTTTATCACTTCTTGAGTGATAAAAGATTACGAGCAAAATTCGGCAGACAATTTTTGATATATGAAAATGTACGTAGTCCGTAATTGTATTAAAAAAGACGAAAAAGATAATCATAAGCATCAATTCGTTGATTCTTTTTTTCATATGAAAATTATAATTTCTCAAAAGATTGAATTAATTTTTATACTATTTTATTTTACTGCATAAAAATTAAATATGTTTTATTGAAGGAGACAATTACGCATCAATTAGGGTTTTGTAATTATATTGACTATATCTACCAATAATTAAAGTAAAATAAAAGATATATTCGTGCGACACTTGAGTTGAACCATTGCAGTGTTTAGGAGTTACGATTTGCCTCGCCTTTTCAAACAACTGTACCTTATCGCATTCCCCGTTACAAGACTTGCTTTCTTTCTTTTATTCACAGTTTCTTAAGTTTCTCGCCGCAGCAGTTTTACATAGCCCATATAATTAAAAAAAATCCAAACAAAAAAATATAGAGTGGTACGCATTTCAAAATTATATAAGTTCAAAACCTTTTAAGGATCTTGGCAGAGCTTTAATAACTCACACCGTCTATTATCCGAAAAAACTTTATATTCACAATATTAACATTTTCTTTTGATATGATTAACCCCCATTGTATTTAAAGCGAAAAAATATTGTAAACAGAAAAATAGAAATAATAGAAAATAAAGTACCTGTGCAAACCGTTGTTCAGTCTATTCAAAAACCTTGGTGCACTTTTAACACTTTTCACACTTTTCATAATATAATTATATATTTTAAAGATAAAGGGAAAACCTCGATCTTAAGAAATTTAAAATTGAATCTTAAAAAAATTGATAACTATTATTTTTTTTCGAAAATTTTAGAACTGAACAGCACTAATTTAAAAGCACTAATGAAAATCTAAATCTTCCCCTGCAGCAATCGGCTAGCAAACAGAACAATTGAACTAGAGGTAGCAATCTCCTGATTCTCCTGACTTAGTTTTCTGGTTAGTGTGACCATAGTAGACTAATTAGAACTAAATAGAGATTCTACATCAATCGCAATGGACTTGTTGTGAAAAAAAAAATATTTTATAACTTGAATTTAATAAGTAACATTTTTAAAAAAGTAGTTTTTTAATTTATTACAATAGATATTCAATAGCACGCAAAGATGATAATTATCTTATAAGAATTCTGTTTAATAATTTAGCTAAGAATCAGAGAAATTGGAACAATGTGGAAATGGAATTAGATTTCCTAGACCTACAATAAATTAATTTAAATAAATCATTTACGAAACGGACGAAGCCCTTAAGCTTTATTAAAAATTAAAGCTCATCTCACTAGTGAACCTTCGCTATGACAGGTCTGTGATATTGCACTGAGATTTGCTCTACCACAGAAAATGATTAACTCTGGAGATGAGATGTAGATTAGATATATTCACGAATCTCTTTTGCAATTTCAGAATAATAAGACTTCTTCCTGTTTAGTTTGTATCGTGCTCTCAATATAAGTCCATGAAAGTATAACCACGAAACAAAAGTGCAAATCTAAATCACTAAGCCTCCGCGAGAGGCGAATAAATTTAATTGCACTTAGTTTCTATATCACACTAGCCGATATTAGTGTAATATTTGAAGTTCTGTTTGGATTTGGCTCAATTTGCCCAAATCCAGCTGAAACTAGCTGAACTTAGCTAGACCTAGCTGGCTGAATTCAGTTCCGACTGGCTGAACTCAGCCACAATTGGCTGAATTCCGCAGAACGCGACACTTGCAAAATTCGGCAGAATCGGACGGTATATACTTCGAATTAAAATATTTAACGAAACTTCGTTACTTGAAATTTGCAAAAATTCCCAGCAAATCATACATATATATGGAGGAAATTATTATCAGTATTACTAATAACGACTGATATTAACTAAGATAACCACTCTTGTTGAATTTCTTGCCTAATTAATATTATAGGCTAAGACTGCTACGATTAAAAAAATTACTCCTTAAAAATTACATAAAAGTGCATCCACAAAAACCCACAACAACTTTATCATGAGACCGAGCAAACACAATGAAAATGTAATTTTACTATATCGAAATACTGGAGTTTTGAGAGGAAATAGGCAAGGTTTCTTTTTTCGGAAAAATGAAGAGGTAAATAGCAGAGAAAATGAAGAATTTCAAGGCAAGAGCCCACTCGACCAACGGGCGAATGTGAAAATGGCGATAGGTGAGGCAAAAGTATGGGAGACAAATGAAAAGTAAAAAAATAATGTTCTTATTTCAAATTGAAAGTTTCATAAGTTAATTTAGTAAACATAAATTTGCGCTTGCTTTTTTTTATTTTTTGTCTTTGTTTTTACTTGTAATTAATTTTCACTGTCCTCATGTTTTTTTTTCGTCTTTTTCTATTACGATCAATCGTCAACAATCGCACAAACATACTTCGATATGAGTTCAAAGTCCGTTTCCCTACCTGGTGGCCTTGTTGGGTTTTGCTGACTTTGTGGACGCCACGAGGTTTGGCTACCTCCAGCACCAGCACTGCCAGTTACCACAGATGAGCTGTTACCAGAAACAGCAACTACTCCTGTTCCACCACTACCGGCTCCTCCAGCACCAGGCTGCTGAGATTGTACCGGAGCGGGCAAATGTTGCAATATATTTTGGACTTCACTCTCATTTGGCGATTCAGCACAGATAGTCGTATTACCAAGAACACAATTATTCAGTGCCATTTGTGCCTTATTTGCCTCCTCCCTTGTGGAATATTTACATAGAGCAATTCCTTGGTTTAAGTATAGATGGAAATTCAACAGTGGGCCGTGTTGCATGCATAAGGTACGTAGTGTAGATCCATCAATCTAGGAGATATAAAATATAATATTAGGATTATATGATAGAATACTTAAATTCCAGGATAGCTACTTGTGTTGTAAGATTCTTTAAAAGCAACCATGTCGAATGCCAATTGGAATTGGCCCCGGACCAATTTGTATTACTGCTCGGAACACGACCAGTCAATCCACTGCCTATCCATCCATTTGAGCTACCGGATACAACGGATGGATTCGCAGAGGACGCAACAGATCCAGCTGCAACGCTAACCGCTGAAGCTTTGGTCGCACCTAGACCCGGCGGAGGTCCACGTGATGTCTTATTTAGTGGTGCAGCCCAGAGTTCGGATGTTGTGGCACTTGGTTGTGGAACGTTATCAGACCAACTATATTATAATTAAAAATTAAAATAGAGGGGAAACAGAGCAGGATAAACGGTTAAGGGAGAAAATTATAATAAAAAGAATAGACTGATTAAATAAACTATCCCAATCAATAAACGACTAACTACCTTGTGAAGTTTTGTTGGTTTGCAGACGGATTGAAACTCCAAGTAGATGAAGATAAACTTAGGGGTGGTAAATCAGTCGGCGATGTTTTGCTACTATTAGCAAAAATATCAGCATCTTTTGGCGTCGGATTTATAGATAGAGGGCTTCTAGCTACGCTACCAGGTGTAATACTAGGATCGTCTTCGATACTTTTTATTTGAGAACCCTATGATTAAATAAAAAGGAAATAACGCATAATTAGCCCTACAATTAATAATCTTACCTTCCAAGGTTTCCCTGGCTCAAATTCTGGAACTAAATCAGTAAATGCAGTTGCAGGAGAGGGCTGTGCAGCTGGCCAGTCTTTATTCTCGTTTTCAGTATTTGGGTCAGGCCATCCATCACCGATATTACGAGCGGAAGACCAAGTTCTATCACAAAAAATAAATAAATAAACAAATAAAAGAGAATTGTTAATATAATTTAATACGTACCCATCGCCTTGAAGCCCTAATGCGCCGATTGCATTATTAGCATTTGCTGTTGACAGAGTTGGCTTAGCAGTAGGGCCAGGGGCTCGTGAAAAGTCAGTACTATCTGAAGATACTTCCTTTTCTAATACTGGAAGCTTCCATTGGTTCAGTCTCGATTGCTGGTTTGGAGCTCCTTGGAATGCTCCAGTTTGATCCTGTAAAAAATGCACAATAATTTAAAAAAAATGAAATATGCGAATATAAAAACAAAAAGTAAATAATATAAAAACTTACCTTATTTAATGATATCTCAGAAAAGTTTCCTTGAAGAGCACTTATGGCATCGTGTTGTCCCCTCAAGTATTCAGTATTTGAGCTACCAACATGTGATGTAGCTTGCTGTTGCTGTTGTTGCTGTTGCTGCTGTTGCTGTTGCTGTTGTTGCTTAACATAAAGTGCTTGTTGTCCATTGATTTGATTTTGTAAACTGGCTATTTGTTGTTTATATTTTGTGATAGCTACAGTTAATTGCAAACTATTTATAGGATTACGTGCTAAATTTGTTTGTGCCCCTTGTAAATGCTGGAGAAAATGAAAAGAAATAAAAAATATTTTGAAATAAATTCTTATAGTTTTTAAAAAATTCTTTTACAAAAAAGAAAAGTAATAAAGCAACATACAAAAAACTGAATATTATAAAAGTAAAAAAAACCTCAAGCATGTTGTGGTAAGTTTTGTGAAAAGATCTTAAAACAGAGCAACTTTAATAAATTTAGACAGAAAAATAGTTACAGTTGTTACATTAGTTTAAAAAATAGATTTAAGAGAATGAAAAGAAAATAATTCAAGACTGAGATAGGTAATGGAAATAGGAAAAATGGATTTATATCACAGAAAATATATATACACCTACTTTAATGCTGCTGAGCAACTGATTAAGAAGTATCAATGTTGTAGGCGCTAGTGGTTGATTTAGAATTTGACTACTAAGATAGCCACCCTGCACGGCCATTTGGATTTGTTGGACGAGCATTCTTAGTTGTTGTGCCGATGGCTGTCCAGAATTATGATTTGCAGTTGCTGCCTGTCCGAAGGCGGATATTGTCTGTGCCTGTGCCCCTGATACATTGTGCGGTGCCTGCGCCAAATACTTCTGTACCTGAAGTGGTTGCATTGCATTACTCATAGCTGCAAGGGTATGATTTCCACCAACGCCGCCACCGCCCATGTTATTCAGCAGATTTGGGTTATTATTCTAGATATTGAGAAAATATATGAAAAATAAAAATAGATTAATATTAATTGATTCCGAAATTATGTTAATCGTACCGTTCTTACCGGTGGGAATGGCATAGTTGGCTGTGGCCCAGCTGATGGAAACCTTCCAGGAAATGCGGTGGTATGATCGAAACCAACATTTGGATCTTCATGCCTTCGCCATGAGTCCATAGCGGCTGTATTACGGGAATTAAGTATTTCTAAGGCTTCGTCAACATTGAGATTAGTAACTCTTAGTGTAATCTCAACGTCCTCCTTTTTAAAACCCATATCAACTAGCATACGATACTGTTTACTATTCCGAATTAGTTCACTACTGATACCAAGTTTTGCTTGGGGTTTATTAACGGCATGTGTACCCCATTCTGTACCTAAATCAGTTTCAGGCCATACTTGTCCTGCAGCGCTGATTTTACTTTGATTTTTATTCCATGCTGCCGATGCGGTCGTATCATTCCATGCAGCTGCCGCTCCACCACCAATATTAGCCATGGCAGTTGTTTTATCATCCCAATTAGCACCAGCATGCTGTTCTTCCCAAGCCCCATTATTTCTAGTAGCGGCTCCAGCATGTCCCCACATATTGTTGTCCGGTTTAACTTGTGCATTTGGTCCAAGACGTCCCTGAGGCATTGGAGTCGTATTCCCAGCACCAGCTCCGCCTCCACCGGCTTGATTATTTATGGCACCGCGAATTAAATGACTTCGAGACATATCAGACATTTCTTTCCAATGTGAACCACCAGGTACGCGTGACTGTTGTCCCCATAGGGACGTACCATCATCATAATTTGGTATATTCCGACGTTGAGGTGGCGGTGATGGTTCCTCCCACCCGGTCGGTTTTCCAGGCATTGTAATATCTTTTGGTCCCGCAACTGGTTGGGTTGAACCCCATTGAGCGTTACTACCACCGGTTGCAACCACACCAGCGGCTGTTGCTAGCCCAACCATTTTATTGGGTGGAATTTGCCCATGGGTCATTGCATGATGCTGGCCCCACATCTCTGAAGTACCATTCAAACGGCCGGAAATACCGCGTGGATCGCCACGCATATCACGAATCGGATCTCTTGGATCGATTATTCGAATATCACGAGGATCACCGCTAGGCGTACGTAGGGGATCAACATTTCGTATATCGATAGTAGTTGGCCTCATGTCCCTATGATCACCCCAAGCATTAGCTCCAGCTATAGAATTACCCCATTCAGATTCCTTTTTCTGTGGAGCTACACCAGCACCAGTTGGAGGCCATATTCCACCAGCCGTTTGACCCCACTGTGGAGCTGTTGGATTTGCTGGGGTACCGGTCCATACATTGCTCGTATCCGTACCATCATCATCTTCACCCCACGTACCGCCGAGATTCGTTGAAGGTGTATGACCCCATGGAGTCTTTTGCACTGGTTGCGGTGGTGGTTGGCCACCATTTCGTAAATTAGCCTCCCATAAATCAGTACCGTTATTTATATTTGGTTTCCATAATGGCGGTCCAGCTGGATCACCCTTATTTGTTGGCTCCGGTGATCCAGGGACATCCCAATTTGTATCCTGATTAACGTGCTGACATCCCCAACCGTCCTGAGAAAACAATGCTTCACGCATTGTGTTCAGTTGTTCTAATTGATTTTTTGCAGCTGCTGCCGATGTACCACCTCCGACAAGACCCGAATTTCCACTGTTGTTGCTATTTCCGGCATTGCTATTATTTACAACCTTTATCAGATACAAAGGATTAGGAAAATAACTCAAATATTAGAAATTTAATATACATAAATATTTAATAGCTTACATTGTTTCCATTGGCTTGTTGCTGCTGCTGGGAATTGTTCTGTTGCTGCTGCTGTTGCTGCTGTTGTTGTTGTTGCTGCTGTTGTTGTTGTTGCTGTTGTCCGCCTGGGTTTACCATACCGACAACACCAACGCTCCCGCTGTTTCCCGAACTCATTACACTATTATTGCTGCTGGTACTTGAACCAGCAGCTTGCTGTTGAGTTGAGTTCAATAATTTATTCGTTACGCTATTACCACTGTTCGTGTTACTACCGTTATCTGATTGATGATTTGAATTGTTTGATTGACGTTGTTGATTATTATTACCACTTACAACACTAGCACCACTTCCACTATTTCCACTAATAACACTTGAAACACCACTACTACTTCCGTTATTACCCCCTTGTTGATGTTGATGCTGTTGTTGATTTGATCCACCGCCACCAGGCCCACCACCGCCACTACATCCACTGGTATTACTGTTTATAACAGTTGTACCACTTCCGTTACCGTTATTGCTTAAATTTCCCCAACTGTTCTGTTGTTGAGACGATGGCTGTTGCTGATTCTGTTGTGGCTGCTGTTGTTGCTGTTGTTGTTGATTCTGTTGCGTTTGCTGTGAATTACTACCCCAGGTACCGGCATTTGGGTTATTAACAGCAGCATTATTTGCTGGCGGGGAACCCCAACCGCTTGTACCGTTATTTAGAGAGCCTTCACCACCACCACATAATCGCATTAGATGTGGTATGCCCCAATTTTTATTAGTTGCTGGTCCACTGCTGTTATTATTATTGCTAGCACTGTTGTTATACGTAGTACTATGAATTGAAGGATTTGCGTACAAATTATTTGAAGTATTATTGTTGATATTGCTATCACAACTGTTGTTGATAACTTTCAAATTATTAATATCACTATGCTGCTGCTGCTGCTGTTGTTGTTGTTTCATTATTAAAAATTATTCATTTGATATAAAAGCGTTTTCTCAATATATCACCATTTTCGATATTTAAATATATCATGCTTCTTTCTTTATACATAAGCTATTCTTGATGATTGGTGAGATTATATATTTATTGAACAATTTTACAAGTATTTTTTTTTTTAGCCTGCTTTTGTTGCTGAGAGAGGAGATCGTATTTTATTTTTCTTTTATATTAATCTTTTAGAGTTAAATTTTTTCCTATTATTGCAGTTTTCTGATGTAGTCGTAGATTGCAAATATAGCAGTACTATATTTTAATAGTAGTATTGTTACACTCGATGATGCCTTTGTTGGTGAAAAAAATTTGTATAATAGTTGATAGGATTTTTTTATTTGATATTTTCTTGTACTTATATGATTTCCACAAATGATATATCTGCTTTTTCCTTCGTCGTCTTCTTTCTCCTTTTCTTGTATTTATTTTAAATTTATTTTCTTTTTTCCTTATACTGGTAAAATTTGCAGTATTTCTGTTTTCCTTATAACTGTAGGTATCTCTTTTATTATTTTTTTCCTTTTTTTTCTCTAGTAGTAGTAAGTCGTAGTTGTTTGTTGCTTTTGTTGTTGTTTTCTTCACAAATTTCTTAAAATCCTCCTTAGAATCTATTTTGCTTTTTTTTTGAACAGCTCTCCTTAATCAAATGATTGTAGTAATAGGATTAGTACAGTTTTAGGTTGTAGGTGAAAATCTTGTTGTGGTTTTCAGTTGTTGTTTGTTTGTTTGTTGTTTCTTTTATTTAATTTATAACTTATACTTATTACTCCGTTTATTATTAATTTAGTTTAAGGTATTATTAGCAATAATCCTCTATTTACAGTTTACGTAAGTATAAATTGTTCTTAAACAAAACTATATCACAATTCGTTTGAGTTTGAGAATTTCTTTGTTTTATTTTTATTTTAAACTTTTTATAATCCTCATAAACTTAAAAAGTCTTGGCTATGGTCTCTTTCATTCAATTCAATATTATTTCAACTGTTCTTTGCTGTTTACACCGCAAAAAAAAGACAAACTATAAAGTCCTTCCCGACAGTACAAAAAAACCGGAAACACAAAATATAACGAAGTTCTGTTTTCAAATTTTTTTTATCTGCTTCGTCGAATCGCTGATATCCTTTTGTCATTGAAAACCTCTCTGTTTGGTTTTTTTATTTAAAAAAAATCAATCAAGTGGTGAGTATTCGGCTTTTCTTGTCCTATTTTCTTGCTGCAGTTTATTTTTTGTAGTTTGGTGTAATTTAAGTTGTTGTTGTGGTAATAATGGTACTTTTATCTTGCCTTTTATCTTATCCCCTTTTCACTAATTGTTTTCTTTGTCCCTTTAATTTTAATAACTCACATTTATTCGTTGATCTAGGAATTTTATAAACAAAATTATGCGATAATTAAAATGCACAGGAATATTCCAATAACAAATAAATAAATAAGTTATTTGTTGCGTAGACCCTCAAAAAATTGTATATATTTTTATTTAAACAAGATTTTTACATATTGAACCAGTTTTTTTTGCAAAAGATGTACGCAACTATAGATTACATAAAAAAAAGTCCCATTAATAGTTCGATCGACCCAGGCAATATTATCGTTTTTATTTTTGTTTTTATTTTTAAATGATTTTTGAAGAAGCCTTAGTCGATGGAATACTTTTAAAGTGCTATACAATAATAAAGACATAAAACCGGAATTTTGCAGAATTAAATTTGCTGATGTGTTCACAAGAAAATTAGCTAAATAAAATACGTACAAAGTATACAAAAATAGTATATCCAATTTTTCCTATATGTCGTATCTCTCTCTCTCTTTCTCTCTGTATTATTTTCGTGTTCCGTCTCAAATAACGCAATATTTATATTAATTGATGAGTTTAACAGGTAATTGCCATTCGATGGTCGATAGTGCGTCCTTTTTGAACGGTTTGTTTTAATTACAAATTATTAATTAAATTCTTGGTAACAAAATCACAAGTTTTAACTTCTTATTTTTTTTCAATCATAATTCACACCACGGTGAATATAAAAAACATAACTTGTATGCACGGATTGCAGATCAGTCACTGGAGAGGTTTTTCATTGAGTTCCTCAAAAAATATCTTTTCAGTTATTCGTTTATATATCATTTAAAATTTAAAATTAATTTGTCTTAACGTTTCATATGGAAGATCAAAGGTGGGTTATTTTATTGTTTTGTTTGCCTTTCAAGTGCTTAAATTATTATTATTACTATTAAAGCGCTAGTTAGTTTTGCTTTTATTCACTTCTCTATTTGGTTTTATTTTTTTTTTTTATTTATTTATTTATTTTTTTTTTAACTATCTGGAGGAGAAACACACATAAGCGACGAAAAATATCAAGTTAAAGGCCCTGTAATATAAACATAGAAAACATAGATTTAAATGCGTTGCACTTATTTCCATAATACTTTGATTTGAGAGCCATATTCTGAAAGATACATTTTTAGAAAAATAGGATATCTCTTTAGAAAACAAATAAAAAATAATAACAATAAAAACTTATGACGTTTTTTGAAAATTAAAACAACCTTCACAATAGGACTCTTCAAAGCCAAAGATTTTAACGCAAAAAAAGGAACAAAAAATGACGGTACCTTTCAAGGACGGAATTATCCTCCAGAAACAAACAAAAGTGACTTCGTTTTCTTTGCAGTGCGCCTCTTCGAAAAGAGACAAATTTAAAACTTTAGCCAGAAGCAAGCGCAATTTGAGCTTTTTATCACAGTCAACGCTTATATCTAATTAATTTCTAACTAATATTTTTCAATTACACGGCAGAGATTTTTTATTTGGCTATGTTTAAGTTTTGTATCTTTAAGCACAAACGAATTGTGCCACACAGTTCCACAACACAAAAAATTATTGTTAAATACGCGATCAAAAATTCGCCACCACCTCTTCATTTATCATTTTCAATCATCGTTCAATTATTTTCCACTGTTAATATTATTTTGTGAATCAAAATATTTTATTATTTAAATGTTTCATCACGTTTTATTTTATACTTTAAGTACATTTCCTCATTTAAGATTATTCTTCTAGAGCATCACCATTCCCGACTGAAAAATAAGATTTTTGATAAATCTATGCACTTTTTTAGGAATCCCAAATTGAAGTATAAGGTATATTATTACTATTATGACTATTTTAATTTTTATTAACAATTTTATGTTACTCGAAGACAATAATAATAGACTTCAGCCTCAACAGATCCAACTGCATTAGCAATAAAATTTCCAATAAGGCAGTATAGATATAATTCAGCTATTAACGATCGTATCGCATTGAGTTCCCATGAATGATAGAGATCATAATTTTTTATTTTGGGATTTTCTAGCAGAAAAAATTTTGGTATAATTTTGTCATGAAAGCAATTTTATAGTATGCATAACTTCGTAGAATCACGATATAAAAATGTTAAAGAGGGGAAAGAAGTTAGACGAGAATTAAAGTTACATTTTTTGCTGTTAAAATCTTGTGAAGATTACGTTATTTTATTAATCTATAACATTTGTATTGTACTCTACTCAACACAGTCTTTCTGATTACGTCGATATGACAAAATGGCGTTTCTTTGCATCTATACAATGAATAATATACCATATACTCTTATCACAGGTTCAGACGTAAAATTTAATAGTGAAAAATATTTATTCTCTTTATGAATAAATACCCTACAATAGAAACAAGAAATTTATTGCTTATTTTTCTCTTTTTGATTAATAAAGAAAGTGCACATATTTAGATGTGAACAAATTTGGACAGTCGTATAACGATAAGGCGATTAAATGTACAACAACACACAATAAAGCTAATTTAAAAATAAAAACACTAGCCCGTGCCTAATTACTTTTTTTTTGCTTTAATTTCACCTTGTATCACTTAAGAACCATCTATACCCTTTTATGAAATTGCCTTTTATCACTTTTACTTAATTTCATTGTCACTAATATTCACTTTTTTTCGTTTTCCAATTGCACAGGAAAATTTTATTAGAATTTTGAACACATGTTTATTTCTTGATTTTTTAAATACTTCAATGACACGCAATTATCTCAAATTCTTACTCATTTTGGAAAAAAGAAAAAATAGCAAAATAAAATATTTTATAAACATGTTTGTCCATGGCTTAAAAGCTGATGTTTTTTTTCGTTTAATGGAAAATATTACTCCATATACTCTTCCTAAATAATAGAAGTGGACATTGTTAGCAATTTTATTTAAAGCTAAATGGACTAACGAGTAAAGCTGTTGTATATATTAAATTTTTTCGTACCAGTTTAACAATTAAGAAAATAATAAAACCCACATCATCATTGTAAGCCAGATTATTTGCTACAAAGAATCAACTTGTTTAATACAATTTTAGCCCCCTATTTTGAAAATACTCTCAAAAATACTCTTTCTTTCGTTGTTTTTTTTTAAAGAAATATTATTAAGTTAGTTAAAAAAAGAGATGAAGTAGTAAATAGGTGAATTCAAAAGAATTTTTTTTTCGTAAATTGCAAAACAGGTTTTTGGCACATTAACACATATATGAGCATAAGATGCATGTGTTTTATATTGCAATGATGATTACAACCCATTCAAAGTGGTACAAGCAGTAGAGGGGAAAACTAGACCATTTGCCCATGTAGAAGGGGGGCTCCTACTTAATAACAAAAAAAAAGAAAAAACGTGTATGTAGAACGCGCTCCAAGTTGCCGTACAAATAGACAATAAATTATAGAGAAAAAAATTTGTAAGGAATACCTTCCGATTATAGTATTTTTCTAGCCTTTTATATTTCACTACTTTAAAAAAATTATGTGTTAAAGAAAAAGCTGATAATTTTTGATTACAGGGATGAGAAATGAATATAAAGTCAATTATCAACACTGGCAACATGTTGATGAAATTAAATATGTGAAAGAAGTATGTAAGATTTTCCTGGGTACAATGTAAAGTTAAACTTATTTCTTTTAATTAATTTTTTTTGCTATTAATGGAAAAATTTCAAAAATATCTTTCTCAGTCATCAACCAAAGCAATGCACAGTCCAGCGCAAGTACACAAAATAGGGGGTTTTTTCATGCCTATTCTAATTCGGAAAATTAGTATAGTTTCATTTCCTTTTTATATTCATTATTTTTCAAATGAACGATTTAACATTTAATTTTTGCACGAAAAAAATTTTTTTTGTTTCAATACTACACTTTTTCCACATTTTAGAAAAATAATAATAATAATATAAAATATCCACAGGGTGGTTCAGTACGTGTGTTTCTCTTTTATTTTTATTCGCGAAATAATACCTAAATAACGTACATATTTTTTCTCCTCACGACAACCTCATCATATCCGCCGTATTAGAAACGCGGCACCCGGCAGCCATTTTAAAATATCAACGGAGAACGAACGCAGTTTCTACTCCCGTTTAGATTGCTGCTGCCGCACGACGACAGCACAGCACGGTACAACAAGGAGACAATATTTCCGCGCTCTCACATTGCCCACTGATGGGGGAATTTCGTTTTCTATTTTCTTCTTCTTCTTTCTACCTAGATTTTTACACCCTTCTCAAGTAAAAGCAAAACCCCGTATATTTTCTATATTTCTCCTTTTCCAATCTTTTGTAAAAGCATAGTTGATCTATACTAAGATGCGGCATAATGCGGTGCGGTTATGTAGTAGAGTCGGTATAATTATAAAACATATATATATATATATATAATACTGTGTTTACAACCCCAGAAAATAATAGGATTCCTTCTCTACATTTTCAGGGATTTGCAGATCAAATTCTAATCTCATACATTGCTAGTAAGAAAAGTATTAATCAAATACTTTTCTTGAGGTTAAAAAACACTGGTACGGAGTTAAGGGGGCACGTTTCACTTCCCCCCAAAGTTTGCAATTTTTTTTTCTTATGGCGGAGGAAAGAAATGGAACGCTGTAAGGTTATGTATGCTCTTAGCTTCTCGCTAACCGTACAGTACTGATCAAAACATGTAAATATTATCTTCTTTAAAACGTGACGTATCTTCTTTTCTTCCCTTAAGTCACCGTACACACGGATTTCCTAAAACTAAGCCTATTCCCCAGAATAGCAGTGTTTTTCTCTCTTTAGTGCTCATTTATAGACACGTTTATTTGAATATTTCCCTTTTTGTCATATCAAACAAACTCAATTTACTTGTATTCTACAGATTTCAACAATTAAAACTTTTATTCACTTGTTCACGTCTTCTTAGCTTCACATAATTTTTGTTTAGCGTATACGTTTACTGTTAATTTGTCCAGAGCATAAAATAATTTCTTATTTTGAAAATAAAACGTGAAAACAATTAGATACATATTCTTGCGTGAAAATTACTGGTTGAATTATTTTTAGGAAATGGTGTTACCATATTATCAAAAGGGGTCGTTTCTGTTACAATTAGTTATAACTTTTAATAACAGTAAAATCAATATCATCCGTTATTTTAGATGTAGGAATAAAGGTTTTAGATAATTATTTAAAAAGTATAATTTCTTTTCCGAACACAATTCCGCTATTTTGTATAACTAGCGGCAGTTAGTCTAATTCCGACAGTATTGCCTACCGAATGAGAAAGAGACAGGGAGAGAAAGAGAGAGAGAGAGGTAGAAGGGAGAGAACTACATATAGATGGATAGATAGAGCATTATTTAGGGTGAAATAACAATACTAACAGTAAAAGAGATCAGATATATTAAATATCTATACATCTATACATACTTGCCCAGTCATATAGGATCATGATTATAATACGGTTTTTTTCTTAATTTGAAGTGAATGACAAGGATAGAACATCAGCTAAATTTATTTTATAAAATATAATACACGGCCACAAATAATTTTAATTTAACAAAATAACACGTTATAAGAAGAAAAGAAACTGGAAATTTTCTTTAACTGCACAAAAATATCACTATAAGAACAGAAAAGTGCGCGATCAAAAATTCCTGGAGAAAGTGTGAAAAAACACGTCAGCTTCAACACTATATTAAATATGTACACATGTATTAAGCACCACAGCACGGACCGGATTATTAGAGAAAGAGAAAAAACTATGTAAATCACTTCACGAAGAATTGCTTCTTTCTTCCTACTTTTCTTTCTTCTTTTTTTTCTTTTTATTTCTACACTATCCTCGCATTCAATTATTTTTTTATTGCGAAATTTTTATTTTTAACAAGGCTATATCATACGAAGAATAAAAAAAAGAAACTATAACTCCTTTTGCAGTATAATGGCCATCAAAATTATGTACGTTATAATAAGCTATACGGGATTAATATTTTTTTAACACATTAAATTCCAATAATAAATCACACGCTCTTCTCTTGTATAATGTGAGCCACTCACTGACCCCTTTTAGACCCTCGTTTCAACTATTCCAAAAAAAGAAAAATAGGAATGAATATATAAAAAAATATTTATATTTTCTACGCACAGCTATTTCAATCAGAGCAATCGTACATTGTATTTCGTTTTTTAAGTATTCACAAAAATGTGGGGACGGGAAACAACACTTTTTTTCATATAACTATACTGTTTATTCGCCCTGGATGTACACACTGCAGCCGCGCGCCCACATCGAAGTAAACCTCCATTTTTATGACAAGGATTGCTATACGATTATTCGTTCTGTTCCCCGTTTTTAACAGGGGGGAAAAATATATGTATAAGAAAAAAAACCAACGAAACAGAAAACTTATAAGACTATATATAGGAACGGGGAATGAAACGAAATATCCCAACTACTTTGCAGACTCTGCATTCTGTAAGAGGAAATGAGTCGTTTCTTATAGCTGAATTCTGTAAGAAAGATCACATTTAATTCAGCGATATGAGAAGAAAGACGACTCGTTTCGTTTTACAGAATACAGCGCCATGGGGAACGGTTATACTAGGGAAACTTGCGGCGTATCGTCACTGGAAATGCTTCGTAAAACGAACGCGTTTCGTTTTGCAGCCGAATCATATCATGTATATTTTTATTAAAGTTTTAACAATCTATTCCATCTGCAAAAACCGGAAAAAAACAAAGTCGCTTTGATTTCTGCTATTACTAAATATAGAGTCTTCCTCTGTAAAATAATGAGGGCATTCTTGAGGATATTAAGCATCAAATTATGAAAATATAAATAATATATATAATAATTTCCGGTATAATGAAAAATCCTAAAATCGTGGGAATCAGAGAATCCCTATATTTCCCTATATAAAATAAACGTAATTAGATTAAATAATTTTCTAGGCCAATGCTCTAATTCTAAAAGACGAGATTTTGGTTTTTCTAAGATAGGAAATTTAAGTCGCATAGCACTTTAAAAATAAGCTATGTGTTCTATAACAATAAAATTCTATTGACCAGGCTTTTATCAAAATAGGGAAGAAATAGGGAAGTAGAGATCACTTGTTAAACAATAAAAAACCTTATTTTGCGTTCGTTATTTTACTCTTAATTAAATCTTTTTTACTTAACAAATGTGCATTATGAATCCTTACAAATTCGTGAAGTCATTTCAGCGAGAGGCTCTAGTTCTTTGCTTGATATTAAATCAAATTCTTGAACAAAGTAATAAAAATGTTTGTAGCAAGTATTTACGTGTGCTTCAGCCCCGATACTAACAATCCTATCAAAATGATGGATATAAACGTGGACAAATACGCGAAATAGACGTGTAAGAATTTTGCGGCAGAGTGGTAAAAATGACTTTGGAAAAGGAACATCTGGAAAAAAAGAGTTTTCTTGAAAAATTGGATATATGTTTTCTTTTTTTTTTTGGCGACTTGCCTGTTGATACTGGGAACACAGCCTCGTTGTTAATTTGGGACTCGATCCAGTCCATTAAAAGTTCTATATATTTTGGAGCTGGTAAAGCTGTTGGTTTTTTGTACGTATCCCCATCAGCCCATAGATATTCATAACGTGATCCACCGGACATTGTGGGACAAGTGGTCTCATTACAATACTCCGAAACAGTCCCGTATATTAAATTGATGCGATTGAAAAAATCAACAACTGTAGAACAGTAATGAATGAATTTATAGACAGAATATTTTAATTTGTTACCATGTACAGCGAGCCAATCATTCATATTCTCACCGGCAGGCAATTTAACAACCTGTCGGAGATTAATACCAGATTGTAGACTTGCTTGTGCTTGTTTATGTAATGAATATCGAATAGTACCAGCGGTAAATCGTTTTTTTGGCCGAAACGTCTGAAATTCGCCCTTTAATATAAAATAAATTATGTAGTTTAGGTTTTGTCAAAAAGCAAACCTTGCCCTTTTGAAAAAATTCCAAGAATCCATTGAGTGCCATCACCATATAAATAAATACAAAAACAAAATTCCTTCTTTCCGATTTAAAATACTTGATGTAGAATTTTTTTAAATAATATTTCTAGAGCACGACGATATCTCCCATTATTTTTACATCGTTTAATGGAATGATGTTTATTTATAAAATTGTTAGAACTCTTCTGAATGTTTTGTTCTTGCGTCTGCCTTGTCGCTTTGACGTCTTTTCAACATTGGAAAAAGGAAATAAAGAGCTACACTACACAATGTCACGGTTCTAAATAAGAATGCTAGTATAAAATATCCCAAAAGCTCTTCTAATGCACGTTAAAATGATATTAAACTTCATAGTTTATAATTTAATGACCATAGAAGGAGGCTGAAATTTTTGAGACTTGTAACGATTTGTTTCTTAAATTATTTCTATGCTATACTACATTAAACTGCAGATTTACTTTAGAGAATTTAGTAAAAAAGCTTTAAATGGCATATTGGACTTATTCAGCAATTGATATTGCACTGAAATTCGTATTCAGCGGATATTGGACCCTGTTTCCAGACTGCGTAACAAAGCTAACAACAGTACTTTAAATGTTTCGAAACCGTGCGTCTGTCAACCACTAGCTAGGCCCCTCAAAAGGGGGCAGGAAATATTGATGAACATTTGACGGACATTGGTTTAAATTACTATAGTAGAACATCCGGTCTAGAAGATGGGCGCCAATCAATCTAGCCGTACAAGGACAGTTAGGATGGATAACGACACACCAGTTGGAGTTATTGATGTATCCGATGCAGTTGTTCAACGGCTTAAAAGTGGAATGTCCAAGGGTTAGTTATAACCTCAATAGATGGATATGTAAAATTATGCAACATATTTCTTTAAAAAGTTTTGGTTTTATTTCACAGCACAAGCTGCTAAAAGGGCTGCAGAAGATGAGCATCACCCACAAAGAGGGCAGTCCAATGATGGAAAACAGAGTGTACCCAGTTCATTTGCAAATCCCACACCGTATCCCCCGCCGGGTATTTTCTATGCAGAGCCAACAATTACAGCGATTGAAGTACGCCGCCAGAAGGAGGCTGAACTTCAAAAAAATGACCTGTACTGGAGAAAACGTCTAGAACAGCTAGAACAAACTCTAAATAAAACGACTGCTGTTATGGAAAAGGAGTATTCAGCAGCTGTGGAAAATGTTCGAAAGACATTTCAAAGTGCTCCACCCATTCATCAGTTGCCTCCATGCCAGGATCTAAAGGCGCAATTAATTGCATGCTATAGAGCTAATCCAGGGCAACCTCTTAATTGTTCTGAAGAAGCTTCTGCCTTTATTAATTGTGTTAGCGAAAACAGAGTCAAGAAATTAGACTATCCCGAAGAAAGAAATCCAAACAAAAAATTAAAATAGAAAAAAAATTGTAAATTTTCTTTAAGCTGTTACTTTGAAGGCAATAAATTCTAATAAAATCTGGTCAGTCGGAGAGTTTAATTTGAAGAAAACCTTTTAGGTATTAAATAAGACCATTTTACGATGTGGGAACCATTTCTAATGTTTTACCTTGAAAATATGTAGCACCACCAAGCCGGTACTGAAAGCTTTTATGTTTTTTTCCTTCAACGTCATCCATAAAAGTATCCCACGCGCAGCTTGGAAATCTGGGTTGACACTCTAGACTTCTCTTCGAAATTAGGTGTTACGTAGATTTGTCAAAACTTCTATAGTCTTTTTGTTTTCGTTTAAACAGACTATCGTGCTGCTATTTATTTACGAGAAGGAATTCTTTCTTTTCCCATTTCCGAATTCTCCAAATATTACATGATGCGATTTCCATCATCGGAAAAACAAAGACTGTGATTAAAAATAGTGAACAAATAAATTGTGAGAAAAATGCATAATGGAAACTACAAATTCAGTTAACATTAGTAGAGATCAGAAAATTATGATGAATACTATAGACGATGATGATGATTGTGGGCCAGCCCATAATATGGCTGGTGTTAATTTAAAGTTAGATAGTTCCAACAGTGATAAATGGAAAAGATTCTCAGAATGGATATATTGTATTTGCGTGGTTACATTTGATCTTGAATTAGGCCAGGCTATGGAGGTAAGCTAATCATTTGCTTTCTTTTATATATTAGGAAATATTCCTTTGAATTATTTTAATTTAGTTTATCTATCCGGACTACATAAGACTCTCTGAACAGGAGAAAACGAATATTTGCTACTTAGCATTTCCAGATTCTAATTCAGGCTGTATGGGTGATACTCAATTCCATATAAGGTTAAGAGTTGCTCCAGGTACACAAGACTCTTTGCTTAATGCAACACAAAAAAGGTTTAATACCCAATGCCTACCTGTTCAAAGGGCTGATGCTGGACATTATTGGGGTTTCGTGTATTTTAGGCAGACGAAGGATGTCTCACTACCTCGTGGATATTTTCAAAAGGTACATCTCTGAGTTTATATGGACTAGAAAGGGACTAATTCTCTGCAATATTTACCTTTCAGAGTTTTATAATATTAACAAGGCTTCCCTTCTTTAATCTATTCTACGAAATATGCTCATTAATAGCACCACGGTATTTTACCGATGGTTTTACAGTGCTACAATCAGCATGTGAGCAAATAAGTACATGGCCGCAACTTCGTGCTGGAAGTTCTTTAACTCTTCATCTTCTGGGAACTGTTTATCAAACGTTTATACCGAAAATAAATAACAGCCATGCAGCAATAAGCAGAAGTGGAGAGAATTGTGACTGTAATCTGAATAGTAACAAAAAATCCACCGATATCGACCATCATCGGGACCATCCACACCACCATCATCATCATGTGTGCCAAGATGAAGAAGAAGATTCATTTCGTGTCCTAGGACCAACATTGCCACCACAGGTTTTAACATCGGTCCATGAGATTGATATATTTCGCAGTTTATCAAGTGTTATAACACATATTCATATGCTTTGGGAGCTAGTTTTAACAGCTGAGCCAATTGTTGTAATGGGTACATCACCAACAGATTGCTCACATATGGTCCAGTCTTTGATATCAATGATAGCACCCTTGGCCTACTGTGCTGAATCACGTCCTTATTTTACTATACATGATAGTGAATTTAAAGAATTTACACAACGTCCTCAAGGACCACCATCAATTATAATTGGCGTCACAAATCCTTTTTTTACGAAGCCCCTGGAAAATTGGCCACATTTAATACGTTTAGCTGAACAGCTGGGATCTAGTATTCCCCAACCTGTAGTTGCTTTAAGTGGAGGTGTGCCAAATTATAGTATGACCTACATGAGTTCAGTTAATACGTCCAAATTACGAAAGGTGAAAACTTTTAATTCTAAACTCTTAGACAATTCACCTGGGGTCTACTCAAAGTACAAACCATTCCTTCAAAAGGATAAGACAGTGATTAAAAAGATAATGCATGGTCTTAAAACGAAACGACCTCAAGCAGTACAATCTGCACTTCTTAGGCGACATCTTCTTGAACTAACTCAGAGTTTTATGATACCATTGGAAAGATATATCGCCTCACTTATGCCTCTTCAGAAGGATATAAGTCCCTTTAAGGCAGCTCCCAATCCTAATCAATTTAAACAAGACGATTTTCTTGCCAGTCTCGAGCATTCTGGACCTCATCTTACGTCTCCATTAAAAGGTGATTGGAAAGGATTGTATAAGCGATTCTTTCGATCACCAAATTTTAAAGGATGGTATGAAAATAGGGATATGGAACTACGGCAAACCTTACAAGCACTTCAGCTTCAGGCGCTATCTGATGCAGTAAGTTCTATCTATGTTAAAAATGAATAGATAATAAATAAGCTAAATTTCATTTCTTATAGGATTTAAATAAATGGGCTCAAGGAAAGCATGAAGTTGAAATAGTGGATATGATTTTAAAATTAAAACAAAAATTGAAAATGTGCTCAGAATCTCAAGGTGTTCACATGACTGGAAATGCTATGCTTAAAACATCTACTCGGAGTCAGCTATTGAAGCATCTCGAAAACATGAAACAATCCCTACCAGAGGATCTCAAAACAATTCTAAATGATACTTGACACTTAAATTTCTCTCCTGAAAAGTTCTAGCCAAGTTCATGATGTTGTTATTTTTATTGTTTGTAATTTGATAAAGAATTATATGTTAGATAATATTTAAAGTTCATAGCACAGCAAGATAACTGTGTTAAATATCTTTCTTTTGGTTTGTAAATACGAAAACCTAGAAAATTATTTTCTTATTGATCACCCATGTACCTGCCCAAGGGGATTATCAATCAATCAATATTAATGGCTTTTCATTTACAGTACAAGAAGATTCTATTACAGGTGAATATCAAACGACATATTGAAGTTAGGTAACTACGTGGTATTTACAAGTAAAGTACATATGTGCTAAAGTATTACTACTGTGATTTATTACTATTAGAAATCTAGGACTAACGAAAAGAAAAATCAGAATGATATATCAGAGTATACAATTAAAATAGAATTTAAATTAACTAAATATTTATCGACATGTAGCCCATTCATTCATCAGGTCGTGCTGTCCGTTAAATGTTTTCGAAGCATTTTATTTAAATTAATAAAAGTATTCGATTATTTGGGAAGGTATTTACAAATTTAAATAATTTTTATAAAGATAAAATTATTTAAAATACAAAACAATTTCATAGACAAAACCTTTGATTAAAATTATTTTATATTAATAAATAATTAAAAATTTGCAATATTATAAAATGAAAATATGGACTCTGAACTTGAAACTAATTTTCGTATGGGCGGTCGGAAATTTGATCAGATTTTCTACTTATAAACAATTGGAAATTGTCTAGACGTTTTATGCAATTTAATGAATGGAATTTTAGTCAATTTAACTAGGTTTCTTGTAGTATACAACTTCTAGGCTTGTAATTGAAATTCAGAAGCAGTTGTTAAATAGGTACAAAATAATCATGATGTTATGATGGCCTATGATTAATGCTCAACATCCACAAGGCTACATCCGATTTAAGATTTTATCATAGAGGCTTGTCGGGTCAAACTACTGACTCCCATGCAAAACTTTTTATGAGCTTTTACAGGCAATTCAGCCGTAAGGGACGGAAGTGGACAATTCGAATTTATGATTCAGTCTTATTTTATTATATTTAATTATACTAACAATGAGATGGCCGGTCCTTATCGGATCCTTCCTTATATTTTAATTACCATTGGCTTGCCTATGTCAATCTACTTGGGCACTCATCATTCTGGCAAATGTTTAACATTAAAAATTATTCTTGTTAATAATTGGCTTTGCTTTTCTCCAAGTATGTCAATATTTCCGGATTCAAAGAATATACTGTCAGAATTCATATTAATTTAAGAAATGTAACGTAATTGAGAATAGTTTAGAGAATTGTGAAAATAATGAAATTTATAGAATTATCGGGGAAAGGGCAATTACTTAATTAAAGGAAAAAAATTGAAGACCTGGTATTTGAATGTCTCTTATAATAATATAAAATTTGATCCAAGTATGGTGTTCCAAAGGTAGTTCAGATGATCATTACAATTATCACAGAATTGCGAAAAGCAGCCATTCCTAATATAAAATACATCCAGTGCCTTTTAAAATAAATAAATAAGTAAAAGAAGTATTTCCTACAAATTTTCCTAGGTATAATTTAAAAAATAAAAATAGGGGTCGTCAAAATGGAAAGTACTTGTAGATGAAGGTTCTGTTTAAAGAAGAAATCTGGGCAAAGTCAGATATGTTAAAAATAGTTATTTTTAATGTGCCCGAAGTATGCTAAATAATTCGAATAAAATTAACAAGAATTTTGTTGTTCTGTGTCTTAAGTAAGAAAATAAATTTAACATCTTTAAATGTGATTCAATTTAAATAAATGATTATTTTGGCAGCAATTGATTTATTTTTATTAAAAAAATCATTTATAGGTACTATAAAAGGCTTTACAAATATTGTATAGGATGTTTAATCTTGAGAAAGTCACATTTCTACTATGAAAGGTAAGCTTTTACAATGCGCAATTTTCGTATCGATTTTTCCACGTGAGAATTTTTTTTCCTCTAATTGGCAAAAACCACGTTGACGGTGCCCCTCTATGCAAATATTTAAGAATTAATTGGCCTTGATGCTTAAGTAGACTGGTCCATATAGAGGATTTTTGTTTTTATTTGTAATTAAGATAGCTTAAACGAGCTGTATAATATTACTTAAAATTTATATCATATATTACTTAAAATTTATACCATATTTTTTATTTCTGTAGTGGTAAGATGTAGTAAACTTCGCATCAATATTTCATGCAAATTTAATGATGCCGTACGGTCAACGTGTGTTCTGAATGGAATTTGTAATTGAATGCAAAGAAGGTGATGATGATGAGGATGATGATTATTTAGGTCAAGGTTAGCTAGCAGAGATTTGCTAAATCAATAAAACTCTACAAAGTCATTGTTCTCTAAGTTTGATAGAGCTTAAGTGAGTACCTTTTGTACATGGTACAATGAAATTTGCCCTCATGCAAGATCCTTACTGATTATAAATTAAGTGAAAGGGATTTAAAAGAGTTAGAGATTATGTGACAAGATTTGTACATCGAAAGCTTTTCATCTTTTTCACATCAACCCTTGATTAGACGTCATTAAAATACATTACTAAATTATTTTAATAATTACACATATGTTATATATAAAGCACTTGCGACACTGAGATTATTATCAAAGTTCTAAAATCTTTAGAAGCGTGTAATTTATTAAATTTAATTAAATTCAATATAATACAGGTGTCTGTATAATTGATTTAATGACCTATTGTCTCTCACGCATTTGTTTAAACTTTCAGATTTCTTAAGCAAATGAAACAGTATCCTCGTTAGTGTACTATCTTGAAAAAAATATTATGAAAATTTTAGATTACGTTTTTCAGTCTAGGCAAATTAGGCTGTAAAAGACGAATAGCGTTACGCTTTTTCTTTTTGAGGCATACAACCCTTTTTATTGTTGGAGATGTTTTTCCTGTACATTTCTAATCCTTTTTGCATATTTTAAGAGGATATCGATATCCGATATAATTGCGTACTCTATAGCGGTAAAAAGAAGTTATGTGACGAAGATAATTGATGGTATAAATAAACTCTTTAAATAATGTGAAGGGTAAGAATGACTAAATGCATATGCACTTACATGGACATCGTGTGCAATATGCACCCGGAAACGAAGGTTTAAGGTAGCATAACAAAAGTCCAGTTTACCCTCTTAAAATGGACCAATAGGATTTTTTAATGGGTAAGAACGAAAGTAAGGGTTGCCTTTCCTTCCTTTGCTTTTCCTTTTTGTATATATTCCTCTTGATTAATACTTTAACCAGCTTTTTACAGAATTTACTGACAACGCATAGTCTGTGTTGTTTCCGTTGCCTGCTAACTGTTACCATGCTTCGGTTGCATTTGTTTCCCTCTTTACTAGACCCACTGCATACTGCGTTGAACCGAAGAAAGAGGGTTCTATGGGTACACTGTTGGTAAGTTGAAATAAATCAGCTTTTCATACTACAGCGATGAAAAGAGGGGTGTGTAGGCAATGGGGTGGTAGTAGATATATCCCCGTCACATTCGATGGTAGTGCCGAAACATATATAACGGTGAAGCTGGTCGTTAGGCAAGCATAAAATAAAGGGTGGGTTCTCCTCTATAGGTTTACCCTCTAGAATGGCTTTAGCGGTTGTTTCATTTGTATGATTTCTTAACGTGTGTTCACAAAATGTACAGTAATGCACCGGTTTGTCGAGGGGTGTATAAATGATACACATAGGGTTTTTGGAGGATAAAACTAACGGTTCGTTAAGATTTACCGTACGATATCTACCACCACTATAGCTAAGGGAAATTTCGGGTACTATGTTTGGTGGTGCTGCGACCAGTATACTGTTGCCTTGCCATCCCTGAGCTTGATATTTTCCAATGCTTGATGTGGTGTGTGCTGTGTGCTGTGTGTTGTGTAGTAGGAACAGGCGCCGAATATACCATGGGGGTAGGACTGGAAAAAATACGTTTGTTTTTTCCACCCCCCAAGCGCAGAAGACTGTAGAAGAGAGAGAATGCCCATAGCATGGTTGGGTATGGAATGCTTGCTGCCTTTAGCGCGGCAGTGGTAGTTAGTCAAAGGCATCACCAGTACCGTGGTGGCGCGGGTTTTTGATATAAGAACAGGCATGGAAGCGATTCTTATGAAAATTTTTCGTTTTATTATTACTCTACTTTACGTTATCCTACCGCTATCTATTGTTGTTATTGTCGCGAACGGCGAATTTTTTCCGTATTATTTTTAAAGTCTATCGTCTTAGCCGCTGTTGTTATTATTATTAATCGTCGGTACCGTCGGCACCGTTATCCGTCTTCGGTATATTGCAAAAACAAAAAAAAAAAAAACAAAAAAAAATGAATGGATTTAAAATACAAGTCTTACAGGAATTTAAAAAACATAGCAAAATTTTAAAATTAATTGAGGTAAAAAAAAGTTAGTATATTTTAGTAAAAAGCAAGCGTCCTTTGCTTCTCTGTTCGTTACTTTTTATTCCCTTTCTCTGTAAGGTCTGGTGCTTTTTAAGTTCTCAACCCCTTTTACAACAAAAATGCTAGGAGGGGGAAGAGGTGAATTTTCCTTTGTGTTTCGTTCTCTCTTTACCGTTTTCCCGTTGTTGTTTCTGTCACCAGCTTTAACCGTTTTTTTTCTTCTATTACACCCTTCCAACCCTCCGTTCCTTAATGGGTCCGCTTGCTTGCTAAGGAAGCTTTCTCCCGACTACGAGGGGTATAATAATATAAAAACAGCAATAGCGCGGAATGGCCACGGGAAAAGATAACAACTGTTTTGGCCATAATTTTTTGGATACCTTTTCCTTTCTAACATTGTATGCTACCTCCTTTGGATACAAGCGTGATTCTACCCCTATGTTGGGTTTGTTTAGACCACCGAAACCCCCTATATAATAATAATAATAAAAAAAATGTATATATACTTATAAGGTTTTGCCTTTTTGCTTGTTCTAAAGCTTCTTCTCTTCTATTATTAACTTTATGTGTATTTTATCTGTGTATGCTTCCGCATTGTGTTGTTAAAGAGCCCTGTGGTGATTTTGTGATAATGTACGAGTAGTATCGCACCGTGATGACGGTATAATGATGAATATATTCAAGGAACACGAAATAGTTTCAACTTCTAAAAAAAATAGAATGAATGGGAATAAATAAAATAAAATAATATTTAGAAAAACGAATTGTTGTTGTTGTTGTTTTGAAAAAATATATACAGATTTGTGTATTTTCACTTAATAAGTTTTTTTTTTTAAACGAAAATAACCGAATAAAATAATAATGGAAAATATATAACAATGAGTGATTGTTTTGAAATAAGCGCCCACTTCTTTATCTGAAAACGGAAGTACAATGGACTACAACTAACTTTGCTCAACCATTATTCAGTAATGGAAGTTAAAATGGACTAGCAAGTAACTACTTCATTTGCTTCGTTTTTTTATGGAATGAAAAAAGGGGATTAAGCCGTATGAGCATTAGTCTGGAAAAAGTCTTAAAATCTATAAAGACGAGAATCCTTTGAACTACTGTGTTTTGTAGAATACACGTAAATGCTCGATTTTTTTTAATAAATAACTGCGACATTTCTTCTATACCCTGTTGTTTTACATTTGCTTTTATTTGTTTACTATTTGTTGTTTTATACAACCTTACCCGCTATTTGACCTTTTTTCCTATTTAATGTATCTTCTTTTAATTTATTTTTATTCAAAACATTTCTCATATTTATCTATGAAAGATGTAATTTCACAATTTTTTCTATTTGTATAATAAAAAGAAAGTTATATGGGCTTAATTAAGATAATTACATTCTTTACAATAATATCAACAATAATCAACATAAAAGCCTAGTGAATTCTGTTTGTGTTTTATGTGGAATTAATATGTGAATTCATAAAATAAAATGTGTTGTTTTCCCCAAAATATAAGGAAACAAAAATAATTAAATTAAAGCTTATTAATAATTGTGCTGTAAAATGAAAAGTGTTATAAAAGAAAGGCACTGTGCTAAAACAAACCTGATGTAGACTTTAAAAAAATGTGTTATATGTTTTAAAAACATATAAAAATTATTGTTATTTTTTTGCGCCGTTAATTTTTTTTTTCAATATTAATGAAATGAAAAATTGTAGTAATATTTTACATTCTGGTTAAGACTCAAGTAGCACAGATAGAGAAGATGGGGTCATATATACTTGAGCAAGTTTCTAAAGCCTAAAAATCTTACAAAATATTTGCATAAGTAAAAACCTCCTCCAATTCCTAGAGCCTGTTTAGTTTCTTTAGGATTTATGGTATAGCTTCTTAGGGGTTAGTGTTTTCATACCGTTTGAAAAAATAGTCGGTTAGGGGATTGTTAGAAACAGTAAAATGTTTTAGAATTTTTGTATGTTCTTTTATTTTTATTATTTGCATATAGTACAAGAGAGTGGAGAACCATATTATATCTGCAGAATCAACAAAAATTCACATTCGTATATTACATTTTGATTATTTTTGAAATGTGCACCCCCCACACATAAAAGTTAGATATAATATAGGGCATAGTTCCAAACAAATATAGAACACAGAAAATTAATCGCGTCAACTACCCCATGCGCAATGTTAGGATTTTGCGCACGATATACTTTCCTTAAATGCTGATAGTGCTAAGCGGCCGAAGAGGGGTTGCTTTTCTTCTTCTATTTGCGTATTCCATTTTGTACCTTTCTTTTAACAACTATTATATCATTTTTTCGGGGGTAAGATGCATGTTAGGGGGTATTTTAATACTGGGAAAAAATATCTTATACAACATAAAAACATGCAAGTGTATATTGGAGGGTATAAAACACTTCAGGACATAAGGGGGGTCTGGAAAACGTTGTAGTTGTCCTTTATGCAAAAAAAGGTGGAAAAGCAAAACAATATAAACAGAATATAAGGTAAAAATAAATAAAATATAGTGGGAGAATAGAACAGAAAAAAAATTGTATTCATTTATCCGAAATATAAGTGGTTGAAAGTGTACATCTAAAAAAGGACGATAACATACGATCAGGAGAGGCGTGAATAGAAAAGGAGCACTTTTAGTAGTGCATTAAAGTCAACATAACATTTTTTTTTCCATACACGTTTTTTACAGGTCTGCATGTACAATTGTTGTTTTTTTTGTGCATATCTCATATAAAATCAACGAAGACTAAAATTGGTATAAAAAAGAAAATACGTTAGACATATTACAGATAACAAAAAAAAGCAGCTCTTAAAAAACACATCACCGTTATGTGCAATAATATTATTGTGGTGTTATGCATGCTCTGTATGAAATAGTGCTCTACCTTCAATGGACTTTTTCTTTCTTTTCTTAGAACCAAAATCAGGACTAACAAAATGAAAGATATTACGAACAGGAAAAACCCAGTGCCAGTGCGATAATTTAAAATAGTGTTAAGAAGTGCTAATAACATAAATACATGTTTTTTAAAGGGGAGTAAAAAAAACGAAAAACGAAAAGTGCCTCAAGGTAAATAGGAATATTTAATGTTAGCAAAAGTGAATATAAAGAGGCAATATTATTATTAACTTTCTGAAGAAAATCATCTATTAGTGACTATTACTAATTGCGAACTTTTAAAAAATTTAAAATTGAAACCCCCCTTGTTTGTTCATATGCTGTTTACATAAACTAGCACCTTGGATACCCTTTCTATTCCTTTAGTAGCCATAACAATTGGTTAAAAAAATAATACTCTATTATTCAGTTTTTTTTAGATAAATTGTCTTAAAAGTTACAGCGGCTAAAGGATATAAATATCTTGAGTGCTAACAAAAGAAAGTCTTTGCTAAAAAATAATTTTAAATATTTACTATAGGCTAAAATGATTTAATAATTCGTCATGTCGCCTTAATAATAATTAACTAGAAATGTAGGCATTTCTAAGGAAAACTGGTATTAAAAATATAATACAAACTGTCCTAGTAAATAATATAAGAAAATATAAAAGTCTTTCATAAAGTTCAAATATTTCAAAAATAACGGTTAAAATTATACTTAACAATTTTGTTAATTCCAAACAATTAAATCTGATTAATTCACATCTGATTTATAGAGAAAATGCTTTTGAAAATTATATTTGAATATAATAGGCAGATATATCTATTATTGCTTTCTGTCTAAAAAGGTATATCTATTAATTCTTCCTCACGTTAAACTCCTTGCTTTTGTGCGAAAGCGCTATTCCACATTTACATGCGTGTGTCAATGAAAAAAACCGAAAAGATATATTAAAATTTTCATATAATAATATGAAAAAAAAACGCGACGAAAAACGACTATAAAAATTCTTACTTACTTGTTAAATCTAAAATGAAATCGTATTCTACCTATATAAATATTATTAATAAATTAATAAACTGATTGTTTTGCAGTATGCATTTCATTTGCTTTATTTATTTAATTATTTCAAAGTATTTTTATAGTATATTTCAGGAAATTATTTTCTTGTAAATAGCTTCTAGCATAGTGAAAGTATTATTAGATAATATATTATACTAAGTCGATTTTTATTCTAGTTTTTTTTTTCAGAAGTATATTCTTACCGAAAGCATCACTTAAAAATTTATGGGAGTATAATAACAAAATTCAACTAAACCAAGCTGTAAAATATTGAGGTGGTATTAAGGAATGCGAGGAAATTTTTAAAAGCACCTGTAAATACTTTGTAAATAATAATTGTGTTTTAGAAAAAAAATAAAAAAATAAAAATAAAAATAAATATATATGAATGCGACCAGTACTGAAAAATTTCATTAAGAATTATACCAACTTCGAGACAATTTGTATGAATTGAAAAAAAGTGAAGTGAAAAAATTATATTAAAAAAAAGCAGTAATGGGTTAAAAGATCGAAATTATATATTGAAGCTTGAAGTGTTATTAAAAGGGTATAAGTAATTAAAAAAAAAATAAAATGAAGCAAACTTTTGTGATATGTTGGAATACCAAAGAATTATAATAATTAGTTTTCAGTGATGTCGCTTTAAGTGAAAAATTCGGTTTTATTTAAGAAAAGAAAGAAAAAGAAAATACTTTCAAACAGAAAAATACAAATGCAATGCTTCAAGCTTACAAGGAAAGGAGGTGAAAATAGTGTTAAAATTTATTTTCTATTTATTTATTCATTTCTTAATAATATTATTTATGTGATCGCTTTAAGGGGTGATCATCAATAAAATTAAACGGAATAGTCTACCGGATATTTTAACGAAAAGGGGGAGCATAAAGTGCAGATGTTTATAAATAACGGATAAAAGAAATTCTAATACAGAATAAACCGCAAATGTATGAATTTGAAGTTTGTGCAAATAGTAAAAATTATTTTATAATAGTGCATTGTACAGAAAATGGAGTCGATTGGTGAAATAATTGAACAGCAATCTCTTAGTGAACCCCTCGTAGTCGAAACATCTGTTGATTCACCAAATCCTAGTAGCCATGGTACGGTAGTAATGGTTGGTACTGTTATTGATAGTTTAAGCGGAGCCCAACAATCGCAACAAAATAGCAATGGACATCATAGCAGCCACAATACCCACAATCATCATCAGCAGCATCATCATACAAACAATAGCCATCATCAACAGCTTAGTAGCCATCATAATCATCATCAGCAGCAGGTGCATCATCACCACCATCATGGATCGCATCATCCCAGTAATGATGACTGCGTTAGCACAGAGTCTGCAATATCGGCGGTAACATTGGGCCCCCTGTCTGTGGCAACATCTACTGGACATTCCAGGATCATAACCCATGGACATGGACTAGAATTAATCAAACAGGAGCATAAGGTTGGAGTGGATGTTGTTGTGGCTGAAGAATTGTCCCCAGAAGAAGTTGAAGTCACACTGGAGCATCAGGCAAGGCATGAAGCCCTATCTGTTATAGTCCAGCCTCAGGATGATTCAAGAGATTCACAGCTTCTCAGTCCTGGGAAGCTGACACCATCTTCGGAAATGATCGATACGTCTGATTTTCGGACGTTACATGAGCCAACTTATCAAACCCTAACATCAGTAAATGGAAGAATGTCCCCACCTGGATTTAGTCCAAATTCTTCATATGCTACACTAACGCCCCTACAGCCTCTCCCTCCAATTTCTACAGTATCTGATAAATTCGCATATGGACATGCGAGTAATGTGAGTGGATCATTTACCGTCATGCAGAATAATAGCATGGGTATAAGTCTGGGGCTTAGTGGGGTCAATTCACCCTATAACTACGATAAGCTGCCATCAATGGGTATGTCACCACCGCACAACTATTCCTCTCCGACTAATACCTTAAGCGGAATTGGTATATCTCAACAACCCAGTCCCCTATCTCCACAAAGTTCTTATAGTCAAAATGAGCTACAGTCACCACAAAAAAGCATATCACCATCTGGATATGAGTCTCCCTATGGTCACAGGGATATGCTAAGCCGTCAAAATCTTCAACAGCATAGTCCAGCATTGAGTCCACAATCAGGCTCTTTACATTCACCCGGTGGGAGTACAATTGTGACTAGTTTTGGTTCAACTAATTTGGCAACGATTAATGGTTTAACGACAATAGCTCCACATACGACGGTCGTATCACCGCTGCCGCATTCAACACCTCCTGGTCTAGTACAAATATCTCATGTTCATAGAGAAGCTGTAGTTGTTCAATCACCATCGCCACCAATACTAACTATACAACATACGCCGATTCAGCATCAAGTGATATCGACCAAATCAGCCCTAACTATTGGAGCTGGTACTACAGGGGGTGGGGGTGGTGGCGGAGGAGGCAATAATAATCATAATAGTACGTCTGCATTACAATCAGTGGCAGCAAATAATAATAATAGTTCGTGCAATACGAACAATAATACACCGGTTACAGTATCGTCAATAAGTAACGATGTTGAAGAGATTAATACGAAAGAATTAGCCCAAAGGATATCCGCTGAATTGAAGAGGTATAGCATACCACAGGCAATATTTGCCCAAAGAGTACTGTGTAGGTCTCAGGGTACTTTATCAGACCTTCTAAGAAATCCTAAACCATGGTCAAAATTAAAATCAGGAAGAGAGACATTTCGAAGAATGTACAAATGGTTACAGGAGCCAGAATTTCAGCGGATGTCAGCGTTACGCATGGCTGGTAAGTTCAGTACTATTAGGTTACTTAAGTAGTTTAATAATCCTACTTAAGCCAAAATAATAGATAAAAGAAAATATTTTTCCCACTTTGTAAACAAACTAGAGAAGGATTCAAATTTTATGGGAATGATAGTAATTAAAAAGATTGTGTCAATTCGATAAAAGAATAACAAAAAATCTCTATCGCTGCTTTTTCGATTTAAAAAAAAGTCCCGAAGTGTCTGCAATCATAGTCCTCTTGTTTTCATTGCAGACAAAAGCCACATGGGCAATGTTAACCAGAGGTCTACTAAACAGGAAGTGAAAGCAGCGATAGAGCAACAGTTTTTTTAGTGAGTTAACTGTACTTCATAAAAAATCGTAACGAAAATCGAAAACTTAAATTATGATCAAGAAATTCAGCGATGATATTTAATTAATCATTCTTATCTCATTTCCACCACTAGTTGAATTTAGGTATTTCTTTTTTGAAGGTGATAGGAATATCACCGAATTTAGGAATAAATTCGAGGACATATTTTACTTAAGACCTTAGCGAAAAATGAAAATATATGATAAAATATTTTAAATTGAAGCTTGAAAGTAAAGAAATGGGAAATTTCATGATTCTCTTTCTTTTCTTTTTCAGCTGCTCAAATACCTCAAAGAGGGAGTAAGTACTTAAGACTATCATTACTATAAGTTTATAAATATATGTATTTCATTTTTATATCTTTTTCGTTTTTCCCTATATCATATGTCCTTTTACAGGTTGCAAACGGAAAGACGATCAGCAGTCAGATCATATGCCAACACCGAAGAAGCCTCGTTTAGTTTTTACAGACCTGCAGAGGCGCACTTTGCAAGCTATTTTTAAGGTATAAAAACCCACTTTCTTCTGTTATAGGTATCCCACTAAAAGAATTGGAATTTTTAGGAAACTAAAAGGCCTTCAAAAGAAATGCAAGTAACGATAGCACGTCAACTGGGCCTTGAGCCCACAACAGTAGGGAATTTTTTCATGAATGCTAGAAGACGTTCAATGGATAAATGGAAAGATGAAGATCCAAAGAATATGAACCAATCGGCATTATCACCAGGCAATCAGCATTCTCTAGATTTAGATGAAGAAAATGAAATGGATCTAGAATTAGGGCAGGATAATGATTTTGAACTGGATCATGATCGTGATACAGACCATGATCATGATGACATGTTGTGACATACTACCTCACCAATCTCATCAATGAATCATCATCACCAAAGTCAACATAACCATCATCATCAGCAGCATCAGCAAAACAATCATAGCTTTCATCAACACCTAATGCAACAGCAACATCAGAGGCATCAGATTGAAACGAACAATAATAATACAAGCAGCGACAGCAATAGTAGGAGCAGTAACAGCCTTAATAGTCAACTCCATCAACACAATCATCATCAACAGCATCATCATCAGCATCAGCATCATCAACACCAGCTTGAGCATAATAATAATAGCAGTAGCCTACATCGCTGTATAAATAATAATGTGAATGGAAGAAGAGGTGGAAAAACTGTTGTACCACATGAAACAATAATCTCTCAATATGTCCTCGATGATGAAGAAGAAGATGAAGATTGTGATGATGATGAAGATGAGGACATAGATAATGCACCAGACGATGATGATGATAATATGGATTGTATCGATGACAGCGATGCTCATGATCATCGAAACATTCATAATGCTATAGTTATTAATCGTACAGCAGCGACGACAACAACAAATGTTATAGTATCTCAGAGCCAAAGCAATAGCAGTCATAACAACGATACTGATAGTAGCCATCAACAGCAACATGAGCAGAGTCATCAGCACCAAAATCCCCATCATGGCAATAATCATCATAGTCATCATAGCCACCATCATCACCACAACCCTCATCATAATAATAATAGTGGACTGAGCGAAAGACAACTATTGATACTATGAGGAATGTTTAGCTGTTGCTAAATTAAAATTCCAACTTATCTTGATGCTACTTTCTTCTAAAATAAAATCTCTAAGGCAATGTTTGAACTTAGGGGCTGAAAATAACTAAGAAGCTCTCTTCGGCGAGATAAATAATTGAATTTGGTTTTTGGTCTATTGGTGCAATTTCGGAGGCGAAAAATTAAGTTTGAAATATTTGGTCCTTCACTTCTACAAATATCAACATTATTCCCAATATTTCTTATTTATGCTGTTTTATAACTTTTTAAAATTTTTGAGGAGATTTTCGTTATTGTTGTTCTTATGCCTACTTTTTTAAACCTTTAATGAACAAAAAATAAAAATAAAATAAAATATAAAATAAAATAAACGCTAGAAACACTACATAGAAAAGAGGATAAATGAGCATGGAAAATATACAAAGAACACGGAATAGAATAATATTCATTTAATAAAAACAATAAATTAATTAAATGAATCATAAAATGAATAGACATAACTACTTCACAACAGACAAAATAAAAGGGAAAAACACAGGACACACTTTTTATTGATGGATTAAAGGAACGGAGGGACAACAAGCTAATGAACCAAAATAAGTATAAAAACGAGAATATGTAAATAATTCAAATTTAGTTTAGTATGAATATATCGTGTGTGCCGCAAAATATCTTGCGAAATTTTGATTTTGCCATAGAAAGAAGATGAACAGAAAAAAAACTGATAGGAGCCAGAAATTAATACGTGATGCTATAAACAGTCCGCGTAATTCATAATGAATTATGATAAACATAAAAATTATAAATAAAAATTACTAGAAAAATACAATAAAATTGTCAATAGTATAAAATCTAAAACCAAAAAGCACCACAAATAAAAGAGGGCATATTATAAGAACTCTAAAATATTTTTTACAAAAAAAGAAAAATATATACAGTTATGAGGAAAGCTCTGAAAATAATATAAACAGCAAAAAAAAAAACCAAAAAGGGACAATTTAAAAATTTAAAATAGGGGAACGATATATTTGAAAATTTTGTTTCAAAATGTAAAAAACAATTGATCAAAAAAAAGTGGAGGAGTAATAGAGAGGGAGTAGTGATAGTTTTAAGTACATAAATGAACACTTAAGTCAAAATATAGTATAAGTAAGAAAAAAATAATAAAAATTAACAAAAAACTAATTTGCCTTGCGGTCAGAGCCCGCCCTTCTATTATAAATAAATGAATATACATATATATATATATATATATATAGATATATATAATGTAAATTACTAAACATGAGAGGAGAGGATATATATAATTTATTATAAATATAACCAACTCAATGCAGCGTAAAAGTAAAAAAAAAAGACATAGTTGTTTAAGTAAAATGAAAAGAATACAAAAGATTAGTTCAAAGTAGCTGCTGAAAACGCAATTTAATAGATATGAAGAGTATGCGGACATTCAGAGGAAAGGGCAAGATGAAAAGAGGGCATATCTGCTATGCCTAAATTACTCTCTAAATATGTTTTATTTATATTTTCCTTCCAAGCAAAAATTTTAATTAATTAATATTTATATTACTATTATCGATAACCAAAGACGACAAGGTGGCAATTTAATTTAGAGCTAAAGATTATCGATTGTTTTTTTTTTAATTTGTTTGTACCGATTTGGTGCTTTAAAAGAAATAACATTTCAATTTTGAAAACGATAAGAAAAATTAACGTAGTCTAGTCCAGCGAAAAAAAACCTAGTCAAAATAAACTGTTAGCTATATTAAAGATCTCATTTTTACCTGCTTTTTTTTAATATATTCATTTAATACATGAAATTATAGATGCAAATTAAATCTAGTCAAGTTGAAATCAAATATAAATATATATATTTTTACAATATTTATTGAACATAATTTTATTTCGTTTATTGTATTTATTTTATTTTATTTATTTAAATAAGATCAACATTTTAAGAGAAGGAAGAGAATGAAACATTCCAATATTTCTAACAATGAAATTTTTATTGTATAAGAAAATTGTACAGCCTCTTTGTATTCCAAATGATTTATTTTTGTATTTGTCGATATTTTATATGAATTGCACTTTTGCATATTTTACTTTTTTATTGCCCCTTATTTTTGCAATATCCCTTTTTTTTAAAAGAATCATAATAGAAACCAAAGAAAATCACATACAATTTCAAACTCAACTCTTCGTTATAAAAATATAGGGAGAATATGCGGAAAGAAAGGAGTTAAACATCATCTGTTTTTCTGGTGAATCGATAAAATCGTTTCAATTAATAAGAGAAAGTAATAAAAAGAAGTAAAAACATGATTAATTATAAAAATAGCGGAAAGAAAAAAAAATCTGTATATAACTAAAGTGAAACGATCTTTTTTTTGTAAAGTTATTTATCAATAACAGGAAAGGGGTGAAGGTGTAACACTTTTAAAAAAAAAGTACTACTAGTGCTTAGAGACGAAATACTCTCGATATTTAAGTTTCATGTGGAAGAGATCAAAATGATGCAGAAATGGGAATGAGTAAAAATCGTAATACAAAAAGACATTGTACTTAATTAAAATAGAAATGCATATATAAAAAAGTAAAAAATAAAAAAAAATATTAGAAATCTAAAAACAATTCATAGAGAGATCGGCTGCAAAATAGAAAGTTAGGAAGGGAGTGCACATAATGGAGAGATTATACAAAGTAAAACAAAAAAAAAATAATAATGTAAAAGACACTTTTTAAATAAAGTGTACGAGAAAAAAAAAGAAACAATAATTTGTAAAGAGAAAAATGTTTCATTTTGATGAGAAATACGTAGCGAGGAACAGGATATAGTTATTATGTAATTATTATGACTAATCAATTAAGAGACTATTTGTAGTTTGTTTGATTTGCACATGCACCTAAGAAAATTAATAAACCCGAAAAAATTATAGAAGTAAATTTATAATTCCCTCCCTTCACCCCTCCCCCCTCATTTTGCAAATTTTTATATATTTAATCGATAAATGGTTAATCGATGGATCCATTTATAAAAAATGCTTCCTATTGACATTTTTACTCGTTTTTTGAAATCTGAGAAGCTTTTAAATTTCCCTGGAGCTCTATACGAGAAACAAAAAAATTCGTATACTTTTTCGAGTATTTTATTGATTTAAAAAAATACGAGAGAAAAAATGGGCGCTTATATAGCCCGGGAAAAGTCTTGTGAATTCTTTTGTTTATTATCGAAACTTATAATCTAAGCTTTTCCCAAAATGTTCCCCTTTTGAGGTGGGCAGGGAGACAAGTAAAAAGATGAAAATTTTGCATTTGCATAAACAAAAGTGTCGATTGAAAGTTTTCGAAGTTAGCAATTGGGGAAATATGTGGAGAAGAAAATTCTAAAAGCAGGTATTCAACTGAGGAAAAATTATGAGAGAGGGAAGAGTATTTCCACATATTATTTAAAGGAAAGGTGATATATTTTCATTTCATTATTTTTGTGCTCATAGTTAGAGATTCTAAGACCTTTAGAAGGGGAAATAAGTGGCAAGGAAAAGCCTTTCCCCCTCCCTACGATAAAGCTGCAAACTGAATCGACCTTTTCGTTGTGATTGACACCGGAAAATAAAAAACCCAGGACTTCCGGATTTTTACATTTCGCTCAATTAAATCTTCATTTGGTCATATTCTTTGAGGAAAAGCTTTGGTATCGTCAGACTGTCTGAGATGTTATTTTTCTACTCTGTATGAAACTTTCTCTTCTACTCTAGCTTTTATAGTGGAAAACCCTCTATACTGAGCTACTGCTCCTATATCACATTAATCGGGCGCTGAGAAAAGTTCTTTCCCCTGCGCTGCACGCCCCACCCTTATATATGTGTATAAAAATATATCGAGATTGTCCCATTTTAATTCGCGTAGATACGTGCGTTAAATTGTGGGTTTCCATCGGTTTTATCGCCTATAGCCCTAGAGTTGTGGCTATCTGTGGATATTTTTTTATTCGGACGCGTACAGTGGCTTTTCATATTAGGGAAGAAACGATTTTCCTTTGTAAAAGAGTCTACAGATTTTCAGTCGGCCAGGAAATTTCTGCAAATGAAAATGGTGCGCTAATAATTTTTCTTTATTTTTTTTTATTTATTTTTTTTTGTTTTCCTAGTTAAATATTGTTGCCGTTGTTGTTGTGTCTAGTGGGGCATCATAATATTTTATTATTAAATTGTGTTAATATAAAATTTTGTGTATTTAAAATAATAAATTTATTGTACCGTGTGTAAGCGACGTGGAAATAGCCAATAAGAAATTCCTGTTTTTAATTTTAATTTGTACACAGGATCTTGTTTTTATTTTAGATAGAATTTTTTTTACACACTTTATAAAATCAATGAGAAGATTAATAAATTCTAAACATAATCATAATTCTTATCAATTCGCATTTATAGCATTTCATATTATTCTTACTTTAAATTTTTAAAACATAAAATCGAGTACACAAAAGGGTACCTAAAGTGTTAGTTAAGAATATATAAACAAAAACAAAATATTTGTTTGCATTTTATTAGACAAAGTGGAATAAAAGTTATTATAGTAAAGTAGAATGAAAATATAAAGCATTGTGTTTTGTTATATCCGATTTATTTTGTAGAGAACTGTTGATGAATTATCTATTTTAGTGTATTTTATATGGTATTAAAATACAAACGAAAGCAACTCTTCAGTTACCCATTAATGATAACTATAATAAAATTATCAGAGACCAGGAACATTTTGTGCTACTTACAATATAACAAATAGTTTTCCATTACGTGTAAAATAGGATTTTTCATTCTATTGAATGGAATGTATTTAGTTTTTTTACGAAACTCTCTTAAATATATTTTTTTCGTTCCCCATCCATATCCAGGCAGAAATTTCTATTAGCATTACTATCGATTCTTCAGTTGAAAGACGACCCTTTTACTCTGTAGTAAAGATACTTGGATATTTTTCGTATTACATGCTTTTATGGTATGGTTTTAGGAACAATTACAGTTCACATACTGTTTTTATTTTTAATTTAGTTTTTATTTCTCGTGTATTTTGAGTTAACTTTCAAATAATAAAAAACTAGATAAGATGACATACTATTTAGGATGGTCTCTGCATGTGGCAATTAGTTAAAAGTAGCTATTTCGAGCTTTTGGAAATCGGTTGCACCTGTTGTAAAATAAATGTTTTTTTTAATTTAAATTAGGTAAATTTGCTCTCTATTTTATTTCTTTTTTCAGGCGAATTATGTTGAAACAGTATTTCTGTGAAAAAGGGGGCTACATCCAAGCGTTAGGATTAAAAATTAAACGTGAATGAATATCGCACGTATAACTAATAATTTTGCAAAAAACGATATGGGCTGAGTTCGATGTTTTCCTTGGAAAGTAGTTAATTCAACTAAAGAAATTATAATAAAAAAGATCATCAGCATACAAAACAATTAAAGGTTCATCTCACTAGCTAAAAAAAAAAAAAACAACAAAAAAGTACAATAGCGGGGAAAGAAAACTACGGAAGATAAAAGAAAATATATTCTAAATTAATTTATAGTTCACGACTAGCAATATACAAAGTCTTCTAAAGTACTAAAAAAAAGGAGATATTTAACGACGTGTAATATTAAGGAAAATCGCCTAAAATATTGACAAAAAATCACATATAGAAATTTATAGTGTGGAAGGAATGAAGAGAAAAGCATCAATGTTTACTTGAAGAAATACATTCGCTTTTAAGATACATTTCATAACACCAAATACTTCATACTTTTTATTGTTGGGTTTTTATTGTCATATTGATATGGAAACGCTTATAAAGATAAAATATTAGCAATAAATAAATTTGTTAAGATTGCTGAAAATCAGTTGAGTATAAAGAAATATTTGCGCTCTTAAATGAAATTCAAGTTCAGTAATAGCTGCATATAGTACTTGAGATTAATCGAAGACCTACTACTCTGAGTAGTCCAAGGATATCACACAATACATTGCATATTGAGAAAAAGGGGCAGAGGAATCTATACTGGACCTTAATAAGAGGAATGAGAGGTGTTCGAATGATATTACACTAAACTATTGATTTAAAATTTAAATAATAAAAGGGTTATCCTTAAAGAAAATATTGCAAGAGGAAACACATAATACAATTGTAATTTAATGCAAGAGGAGTGCAATGAAGCAATTTTCGAACTTGAAAAAGAAAAGTAAAAGAATCTAGCTATCTTCCAAAATAACTGTAAGTTATATAGCTTCCTCCCACATAATATTCCTCTCAAAAGGAATCAAGGATACTAACGAACCAACAAGTTGCAAAATAGGAATAAAACTATCCTTTAAATTCCGGACAATATTAAACGAAAAAAATATAAGCGTTATTGTTGTTGTTGTTTTTTTTTTTTTATTAAATCTTAAAACATTCCACCACACAGTATGGCCTCGGTCGCCGCTTGGCTGCCTTTTGCACGGGCGGCGGCCATCGGTTGGGTACCAATAGCGACGCATCCTCTCCCACCGCCGCCAATTCCAAAAGATCGTAGAAAAACAGATGATGAAAAATTATTAATAAACGTATCCGGTAGAAGATTTGAAACATGGCGAAATACCCTAGAAAAATATCCAGATACTCTACTCGGATCGAACGAGAGGGAATTTTTTTATGATGAAGACTGCAAGGAATATTTTTTTGATCGTGATCCAGATATCTTTAGGCATATATTGAATTACTACCGTACCGGTAAATTACATTATCCGAAACATGAATGTTTAACCAGTTATGATGAAGAATTGGCATTTTTTGGTATAATGCCTGATGTGATTGGAGATTGTTGCTATGAGGATTATCGTGATCGAAAACGAGAAAATGCTGAACGTCTTATGGACGACAAACTGTCTGAAAATGGTGACCAAAATTTACAACAGTTGACCAATATACGACAAAAAATGTGGAGAGCCTTCGAAAATCCACATACCTCGACAGCAGCTTTAGTTTTCTACTATGTGACCGGTTTTTTTATCGCTGTATCCGTAATGGCGAACGTTGTTGAAACTGTACCATGTGGCCATAGACCAGGACGTGCCGGAACTCTACCCTGTGGTGAACGTTATAAAATCGTATTCTTCTGTTTGGATACGGCATGCGTTATGATCTTTACAGCTGAATATTTATTGCGATTATTTGCAGCCCCCGATCGCTGCAAATTTGTTCGAAGCGTTATGAGCATAATTGATGTAGTCGCTATATTGCCGTACTACATAGGACTCGGTATAACTGATAATGATGATGTTTCTGGTGCTTTCGTAACACTACGTGTGTTTCGAGTATTTCGAATATTTAAATTTTCACGACATTCACAAGGTCTTAGAATTCTTGGATACACACTTAAATCGTGCGCTTCCGAGCTTGGATTTTTAGTATTTTCGCTAGCAATGGCGATTATTATATTTGCAACGGTCATGTTTTATGCTGAGAAAAATGTAAATGGAACTAACTTTACATCGATACCAGCTGCTTTCTGGTATACAATTGTAACGATGACTACACTTGGGTAAGTTTAAAAAAAAAATTTTCAAATTATATACACCAAATTGTAAAGGCTTTCCATGTTTTATTACAATCTATTATCAGTGATTCTAAAACTGGAAAGCAGATCTTATACGCAGCAGAGCTTGAATCTATTTTTAAATTCATTCACCTCCCCTCCAGGCGGAAAATTCCTGTGAATTCCGTATTATTGTACAAAATCTGTATGACCCCATCACAAGTGGGGCTATTTTTGGGATATTCCATAATTTCTGGTAGTAATATCCACACGCATTAAAAATTTACAAAATTTTGGCTTAGTCTTAAATAGTCTAGTATTTGTTAATGAACGAGCTCAATTTGTGTTTTGAAATAGAGTAAATCATTTCAAATAAATGTTTGTTTATTTTCTTTTTATATTTAGTTATGGTGATATGGTACCAGAAACAATTGCTGGAAAAATCGTTGGCGGTGTATGTTCCCTTAGTGGTGTGCTCGTAATAGCCCTCCCAGTACCTGTTATCGTATCGAACTTTAGTCGAATATATCATCAAAATCAGCGTGCTGATAAACGAAAAGCACAAAGGGTATTGCATATTGAAAAATATTAAATTGAAAGAATATTTAAAGCAGTTTTATCTTTTTTATCATACAGAAAGCTCGTTTGGCCAGAATACGGATTGCAAAAGCGTCTTCTGGCGCTGCATTTGTTAGTAAAAAGAAGGCAGCTGAAGCTAGACTGGCTGCACAAGAATCTGGAATTGAACTAGACGATAGTTATCGTGAAGAAGATATTTTTGAATTACAACATCATCATTTACTGAGATGTTTGGAAAAGACAACTGTAGGTTTTGTTTGCTTTTTTGTTTTTTTTTTTAATTTAAATTATTACGGTTAAATATACGATTCTAGTTTAACGTATATTAAAAACCTTTTATGATTTTACGTATCTACAGGATCGTGAATTTGTTGAACTTGAGATACCATATAATGGAGCTCCTAAACGTCCAGGTTCACCATCACCTATGGCCAGTCCAGCACATTCAACAAATAGCACAGTTGGCCTTCTGCAATCATGCTGTGGTCGATGTTGTTCTCAACGTTATCAGGTTAGTTATCGAAAATCAGAAAAATATCTATTTGTTATGGAGAACTCTTGCTTTTCTTTTCAACATGGATTTATTTCTTATCTTTTTACCAAGAAAAAAAATTTTGTTTTTTTTTTTCGTTTATTCTGACATACTCACATAAGATACTTATGTTCTCCTACGTTTCTTAATCTTTTTTTTTTTTGTTTGAACTGATAACAATGGTTTTGGTTTTCCAATGGCACATTAGAAAGAAAAAAATAAGATGTAGCATTTTAATGCAGATTTTGTTTTATAATAACACACATACAGACATTTGTAGGTTTACAGAACAATATTTGGATATTTATATTATATTTTTATAATATTTACAAAGAAGCATTCCATTAAATTGAGGCACAAAGTAAATTTTATTTATATTTTTATTGTTGATTGCTTACTGACTTTGTATAAGGATGATGTGTGGACTTGTAAATTTTTCATCTAAGGCTTTATTTTGCCATGAAAGAAATCCTCTCCCTTATGTAGAAAATAGGATTACGGATTTGTATTAATAAATCGACTATAGTGTTCTTAAATAAGAAAAATTCTCATGGTAACTATATTTGAAATACATGGTTACGAAATGCAACTTTTCAGGAGAGTTCCTAAAAAATTGGAGTCAACAACTATTAAAATATATTGGATATTTTTTGAAGAATCATCGTTACTGTTAGTAAAATAAAAATTTTATTTGGAGATAATTTTGTTTATCCCTGTGTTATCTCCTTATAATAAAGATTTTATTATATTATAATTATAGGAAATAATATAAAATTAAAACAAAAATGATTTCCAATAAATTTCAGGTCACGTTAAGGTTTGCAAAACCTTCCTCTTGCTCAAAAGCTGTAAGTAATTATCATTCACCAAAAAAACCTACAAATTGTCCACCTAATGTGTTGCCTTAGAAGCACTTTGGTGTCAGAAAAACAATAATAAATAATTCAAGACGCTGAATTACTACACTTATTTCAAAGAGTGTGCACTGATAGCACTTTTTGTTTTCTTTTTCTTTATAATATATAAAAAATATATTTATACACCGTAAAAAGCACCCTGTAGAGGTACAACAGAGTTTGGCGTCACTCTGGATTTGGTTGCATTTATTTTAAAACTACAATACTGTAAGTGTTTTGTTTTTTCTATAACTCCTTGCGGCAAACTTATTTTGGTTTTTGTGAGATTTGAGAAATTTAATAGTATTTCCTAAATTTTTTTTGTTTATCGTTATACGTTAGAGATCAGTATTTCTTAGATATTCGAATAAATAAAGAAAAGGATACATCTCCACACATCGTGCTTACATTTAAACATGGGAAAAAAAAATATAGTAAGAAATAATAATATTAATATTTTATGTAATTTTTATTCTTGTCACTATTTCCCTACACAATAACCATAATGTTTTAATTAGTTATGCTTATTTAATATGTAACATTTTTCTATATTTTTTTATTTTTCATTTTTATACATTCCTTATCCCAAAAATAATACACAATTTACCTGAAATTAATTTTTTAAATTAAAACTAAAATAAAAAGGAGGGAAAACGCACGCCAAAACAATTTGCTTTAAGCATTTGCGCATTATAAATAAAAGTACGACACAAAAAGTTATGAATGTTCGCTTACATTTCTTCTCGAAAAAATTGAATTCAATTTTAAAATCTGAAAAACAAGATCGAATTTAAAAAAAGAGAGTTTAATTTTATTTATTCGTTTTTATACCGAATATATTAATATTTATGTTGCAAAATATTTTATTGCTTCTTCTTAGTCGTGCTGTAGTCTTACCAAAAACAATTTAAGAAAAAAATTATATACGCTTTTGTGAAACCATATTGTATTCCTATAAAAGTTATCTACTATTATTTGGGAAAAATTAAAATGATCGTGGCATAGATTGGCACTATTTAATGTTTTTGTCGTTGAATAGGTTTTTTTCCGCTGATGGCAGCAATAAGAGCACAATTAAGGAAGTTAATTACTTTTGCACTCCTGCTGGTTTTAAATATTCATTCATTTTTGTTTGCTCTTCCTTATGTTTTTTTATGAAAACAAAAAAAAACAAAAGAAAACAAACAAATAAAAGAACAGAAAATTTCTGTGGCCATATAATTAATTATAGTAATAAAAAAAATTAGAAAAATATGTAATGTTCTTTTTATGCATTTACACGTTTTTTTTTCGTGCATTTTTCGAGAGTTCTTTTTTATTTAGTAGTACTCTTTTAAAAAATAGACAAGTTTTTCGTGTAGTGCAATGCTTCATAAAAAGTCTTAAACCCATTTTATAGTAATTATTTGCAAAATTAATTCAGCAGTATAAAAAGCAACTTAGCCTCTGAATCTGAAGACCCTTAATAATTTTACTGTGCTGTGTACCAAATCCAAGATACTATTTTCAAAGCTAATCCTACTAATGCTACTTAAGCTATTGCTAATACTATTGCTACTACTAATAGGGGTTAGTATTACTATTATTACTACTATTACTATTGCTTAATAGTTAATACTTACTTACTATTATTACTATTACTATTATTATTATTATTACTATTACTATTAGGCACTATTTGGTATACTGCAAAATGAATAATTGTCTTCCGGATTTAGGATTTAAACAAATACTCTATTAAACGTTTATGAAGCATTGTTTAGTTTTATACTCTATATACAGTGGCGGAGGAGATTAATTTGTGGAAAACTTTTAAAGCATTTTATTATATAAATTATATGCATATGGAGAAAAAGTATATTACCATAGATTTCCTCCACTGTATGCAGTTTTACTATGAAAGTTATTTTATTCACATTTTATTATAATTATTTTCCGGAGATAACTTTTTGTGTGAAAAACAAATTGAAAGATGTAAAAAACATAATTTAAATATATAAGTTATCTCTGATGTTTTATTAAAGAAAAACAAAAACAAAAATATATAGCAAAATAGAAATAGGAGGTCTATAGAAGATTTGGACGTCAGAATTTTTGAAAAAAAAATTAAACAAACAAAGCAGTAAAATAAATAAAACAACAAATTTACACATAAATACATGAAAAATCAGAGAAGAAAATCGAAATATGTGTGTTTTGTTTTATACAGCTTGTGTGTTTTTATTTTCTTAGTATTAATTATTTTCTCCTAGAAAACAATATAGTTATATAACTTTTTTTCCTGTAAGAAATTCAACAAAAAAATCTTTTCTTTTTTCCAAAAAACAACAAATAATTTCTTGCAGGACACAGCCTATCGTTGTGGTACCAAGCGAAGCTCTAGTATCTCACATGATGATAGTCGTAACAATTAAAAATACGATTTTAAGTATTTATGAAAATACGAAAGATGATTATGAACATATTTAAAAATCAAGGACAAAACAGAAATTGGTGAAAATAAATTTTATTAAGAAAAATAAAAAGAAAACAAAAGAAAAATTTTGCAAAAATGTTGTTGTGGATATATCGCCGCTAGTTATTTTTATTTATTTGGTATAATTTTCTTATTATTTGCCTTATTTTAACTTTTGATTTGTATTTTGTCTTCTTTTCTTTTTGGTTACAGAAAAACTGATCACTTCCTCAACTGAGTTTATTGTGACCATGCTCTGCGAGCAAGTTAAATTATTAAACAAACTATAATTAATAATTCTACTTATTAAATAGTTGCTATGGAAGAGTAGAGTACGTTAATTTATGTAAAATTATTTTTAATAGCAGAATTTTAATCTATCTGTGAGCTTTTCGAAGCGGACGAATTTTTGGCTATATGTACAAGTATGCATGCAGTGTATTGTTTACTATTTAATGTCTTTATTTTTAATTTTTACATAATGCAAAATTGCCTACATATATATGTATATATATATTTGAATATATTCTGCAAATGGGTATTTTTGCAAAATTTACTATTGCTATGTTATTTAATGTAAAACGAGGGAAATGTTTAATTGTTACTGTGGTACTGATTGGAATTTTGAGTAAATATTTATTGAGATAAAAGTGGGAATAATATTTTAAAAAAACATTTTATTTTCTATTTATTTTTTAATTTGTTGGTATATATTTCTAGTACTCTTTTTTAATTTCATCCTAGATAGCTTTTGATAATATATTAAATATTGTAACAAGAAATCTTTAAATAAATTGGAAAGTTACTTCGGTTAAATGGGCACAACGTAGAAATTATGCATATTAAACTTTATAAAAAAAAGATAAAGAATAAAAACCTAAGTTTTCAATATTAAAAATTAGGTTAATTTAATCGAAGCAATTTTGCTATAATGTACTCGATATGACGTTCTCTTTTCCTGTTTTAGATTTAATTACTCTTAGAACCTTGTTCCTTTCTAGTTTAGATTTTTTTCTCATTTTCATTATTTTTATAAAGATAATGTAATAATGATTTATTTGTTTGTTGCATTACAGCAAAGCACGGCAAATTTTCTCAATTCCCGTAATTAATTATCATATATAAAACGTATATATGTTAATAATACTAATAAGTTGCAATTGATAAGCATGCCGGTAAAATTTTTTTTCTATTATTTTATATCCTTTTTTTTAAATAAAAGAAAATTATCAACTGCTTTTCAGTAATCATCAAAGAATTATATCCATTATTACTCTGAATGTGTACTTTTGATATAAAATGTAGGTTAAACGCATAGAGAAGCAGCATGTAAGTTGAATTTTTTAAAAAAAGTTTTCCCTTATTATATTAAAGAAAAAAAATATATGAAAAGAGACACAAAAAATTTTATATAAATAATAATCCTAAAATGCCTGTAGTCTGTTTATCATCCCTTTTAATTAAAAGCCAGTTTGGAAGTCATTATATTCGTTTTGAATTTGAAATAAAGAAGGAATGTATCGTTGGCATGAGACAAATTTGATTGCTTTAATTTTTGCTAATGATTTATTTTAAGTGCATCTTGAAAGTTTCAGATATCAACACTGTGACCCCCCCCCCCCCCCATCGATCCCGTCAGTAGAAGCTTTTTTAAGACAATTTTCTTAAAATCCTTTATTTGTATAAACTTGGTGAATTCTGAGGACATACTTGTCTAAACCTTCAGCAGGTCCTACGAATTTATAATGTTGCATACGAATTTATAATGTTATAAAATAGTTATATTGCTGATTATTTCACAATATATCATAATTATATTTTTTGTGTCTCAAAAGAAAACATAGATATCAGTTAGTAGAGAAGTACATATTTGAAATATTCCCTACTCAAAAAACGTTTCTCAGTTGCAGTTGCCTGCGCTCGAATTTTGTAGCCATATTTAGAATATTTTTAGAAGAAAAGAAACATATATTTCACGTTTCCCCCATTTATGTTTTGTCAATTATTTTTCACCGAAATAGTTTCATTCAAGTAATAATAACAAATACTGTTTAGAAAGGAAAAAACTAAAATTAAAATTGTACAAACAATTTATACAAATTCAGGCGTGCGGGAAATATATGCCGGCAACAACAAACGCCCAAAATAGCCAAAGCGGGCAAGCAATGGACGGAACGTATTTGGTGGAGGCATCATTCTAAAAATAAAATAATTCAAAAGTAAAACAAATAAAAATAAAAATAAAAATAAGTGTAAAATTTAGAAACAAAAATGTATTAATAAACAATTCGTAAAGGGCCTTTTCAATTATTACCTTCCTTTGTTTGGAGCATAAGTTTTGCTAACCGCATATTTCATAATATTAAAGGTTAGTATAATATAGATAAAAAAAATTAATTAAATGAAAAACTTTTTTAAGAAGTGAAGTAATCTTTATCCTCCTTACTCTGTTGTAGTCATGTAGGAACATTTAAAATTTGATATATATTAACCAAATGAATGAAAAAACGAATGTAATTGAAAAAATCAATTAAATCAGATTAAAAATAGAAACATAATAAATAATTATTGATTATAATATTGTAAAAATGAGGTAACTATTTTCTATAATAAAAAATAAATAAGAGCAGTGTTTGCCGCCATTTAATTAATAACAAGTTTTATGGTGTTCGAAAAGGGGGATAAATAAGTGTAATTTTACGTTCGTTTATTATTTATAACAATAAATAACAAGAAAAAAACATTAGATATAAAAGCATTTAACTGCGTGTGAATATATTCTCAAACATTAAGACTCAAGAATATTTAAAATAAAACTTAGCTGAAGAGAAATTAAATTGAATGCCAGCGTTTATTGGAAGTTATAAAACATTGAAAGATTTTATATAAACTGTTAAATAATTTTAGAATTTCACTGGTCCCTAGACTGCTATTATTTCCCTATTGTGATAATTTCAACAAAGTTAATTCATAAGGAAAAAACAAACGAAAAATATAAATAAAATACAAAAGGGAAAATTACCATATACTGCAAAGAAACGTACTTAGAGAGCGTGTTGAGGGATGAATTTTGATAATTCTGATTTTAGTTAGAATTACTTACTCTAAAAACTTTAATTGCCCCATAAATATTGGATATATTTATTTTACGATATATACAATTTTAATTGTCTGCTAAAATCGCAGATTTATGAGATTCGGATAAATGTAACATTGTACAAGTGGTGGGATCTAGTTGAATCCAAAATAAAATAGGATATATGTAGATATGTAATTTTAAACATTATTAAAATATTTGCACTAAAATCAAAATTACATTTTCTTATTATGCCTTTTTAATACGGCAAAGTAATTAAAGTAATTTAGTTAGTTAAATTCTTATTCCAAAAATATTTTTGCGCCAACAAAATTAAATAGTATCTGCAGACTTTAGACCCGATCAAATGTATAAAGGACTTTTTTAGTTATTAAAAGTATATTATAATTAAATCAGCCCTGAGACGCATAATCTTGGTACGTAATTGCTTTCAAACAGTTAATCAATAGTTCCTTGTCTTCCTTCTCTTAAAGTGTTATTTTAATTCGAAGCTTTATCACTTCTAAATTCATTGAAGAAGCAAAGCTTCAAATAAACTGCAAACACTAAACGATTTCAACGAATTTTTTATATTTAATTAAATCAAAGTACTACATGAGTAGTACCAAATCAAAAACGTAAATAAACAAATTAAGTCGTATATTCCAACAATAGTTAAGATATATAAATAGAATAAATAAAACAAAGAGAACAAAAAAAAATGTTAAGACGATAGACGAAAAAATGAGAAATCATCAATTTACCTTCAGGAATATTTCCTACTACTGTGAATTTTAGTGTATATTGTATTAAAATAAAATCAATTGATGCAAAAGCAAATACTTGTAAACTATAAAAAACCAAATTCTAAAGGGGAAAATAAGAGAGAGAGGTGAAATTTAGTATAAAACTAAAAACGTTAAATTTCGCTGTTATATAATTAACAAAAGAGTGTAAATGGTAAAAGGGACGAAGTAAAAATTATATTAATTTAGCAATTTTTATTGAATTATATGTGAGTGTCAACAACTGAAAGAAATATATTAAAAAACAAAACGAAATTTAATGAAAAATGGGACAACACACGTTGAGCTGTGTGGACCATAATTCAAAAGTTAATAATAGTAAGTCGATCTGCAAATTACAGCAGCTGGCTTTGGCTTGGCAGGGTAGAAGACGAAATTCCAATTCAAATAATTGTGTATAAAGAAACTTATATTTAGAGAAACTAAAAATTCAACAGAAAAACCAAAAAAAAAGACGAATGAGAAATATAAATAAAAATATTGGAAAAGACATAATTGAGTTTTTATTGTTTATACCAGAACTACCCTTTAATAATGATAGTTCTTCTTCTCTGGTAAATACAGAAGCCAAGTTTTAACGGTTTCCAATGAATTGTCCATCTACAGTAGTCAGTCGGGATAAGAACTTTAATCGCGTCAGAATGTAAAATATTTTCCGGCAATAATAATTTACTATTTAGAATAAATGTCGCGGTTTTCGCCTAATAACAAAATGTGCCAAACGTTTCTCGGTTTTCGGTTCTTTTTCCTTTAAAAATATTATATTAAAACCGTCAATATTTCCGTGGTATTTTTTTCCTCATAAAAAATGAATTTATTAATTGCATCCAAAATTGGATTTAATTCTTTTCCAAAATTATGGCATTATGCTCCTTTTTGCGTATTTATAATATCGCTTATGATTGCACTTGGAGGTTAGTGCAACAATATGAGTATGAAACCGTCAAATAGAGAAAATAATTCATTATTTTCTAAACATAATTTTAGACTGTTGTACGAGTCGTATTATTCATTATAACAATGACGGTACGGGAACTACACGAAACGATATATTTAGTGAACCCTTTCAACATCAGTCTTACTCCCAAAAATATCCTCCTGAACCAGGAGAGGAGCGAGTATTAAATGACCATGATAAGGAAATGATTGACAAAATAATACGAACTGATTGTGAACAAACTTTTGGTCTTGTATATTGCCAAAATCGTGGACGGTGCTTTAATTACACAATCGGTAACAGATTTTTACCCTCTTGCGAATGTTTTGGCGAATATGACGGTGAACGGTGTGAATTAAAGTATCTTATAAAATCAGGTAAAATTAAAATTATATCTTAAGAAATGTATATAAGAGTTAAATAATATTTTCCAGAAATTTATCCAACCTATTCGAAGAAGATGTCTTTAGCTAAGGTTTGCATCGGGTCTTTCGTAATTATTACTACTGGAAGCCTGTTACTTGTTTATGTATTTTGCCTTTCTATTTTACACTATCATTTATAATTGTAATTTTTTCCTTGATAGTAGTCGCGCGCGATTTTTTTTCTAGGTTTAATAAATGATCTCCTTAATCCGACGGCCAGTGAAAGAGGAGTTAAAATAATAAAATACATTTAATATGATTTAATGTATTTTTGTATTCGGACATGTCGATATGTTTTTCTTTATTTCTAGTCGTTAACCGAATGTCCTTAATTCCATTAAGAATAAGATAACACGTATAAATAATGAACAAATAAAACAATTTAATGACCAAACATCAAACTAGTATTTTATTTATTTACTTGGAAATGACAACAGCTCCCGGCGACAAAAAATTAAATCTTGATTTTCAAGAAAATAGAATTTTTATTTAAAATAAATAACAAATTTGTTTTAAATATGTTGGCTTGAGAAAAACAAAACATTAAAGTATTGAAATAGCGAGAAAATAACCTTACAGCTTGTGACTTTGATGCCACTTGTATGATCCATAATACTTAAAATTATTTTCATCACATTTACGGTCGGCTTCTTTAGGACCTCTAGATCCATATGTGTATGGAATAGGCTTTATTCTTTCTGTTTCAATACGATGTAGTAGAGGTGTAAAAATTCTCCACGCCTCATTCAATTCATCAGAACGAACAAAATGCATAAGTGAGCCACAAAAAACGTCCAAAATAAGTCGTTCATAGGCATCAGGTAGATACGAATCTTTGTATCGATGTCCATAAGTTAGGTCTAATTCAGTTTCCTCCATATCGAAAGTGATACCTGGCGATTTAGTCATCATTTTTACATATAATGCCTCACCGGGCTGTACACGTATTACAAGTTCATTGCGTTTAGCACTGCCCTCGAAAATATCGCCGGGAACATCGCGATATTGAATTCTAACTTCGGCTTTCCTTTCATTTAGAGCTTTACCACATCGGAGGAGGAATGGTACACCGTCCCAACGTTCATTGTTAATTTGTAAAACAGCTAAAGCATAAGTAGGCGTTACAGAATCTTTAGGTACAGTTGGATCATCTAGATAAGATAATTTCTCTTCGCCAACGCCATCTGGGTTTCCTATATACTGTCCGAGGACAACGTCATTTAATTCTAAAGGTTTAATGCTTTTTAAAACTTTTACTTTCTCATCACGAATATCATCTGGTTGGCAAGAGACTGGCTTTTCCATAGCCACAAGTGATAAAATTTGCATTAAATGATTCTGCATGACATCACGAATTATACCGAATTCATTAAAGTAGCCACCTCGCCCTTGAGTACCGAAGGGTTCCTTAAAAGTTATAAGAACCGACGCAACATTCTCTCTATTCCATGTTGGACCGAATATTCTATTACCGAAGCGAATAGTCATTAAATTTTGTACCATTTCTTTTCCCAAGTAATGATCAATGCGATAAATTTGCTCTTCTTTGAATAATGATGAAAGATGCTCACTGAGAGCTTTCGAGCTAGCTGAATCCTTTCCGAAAGGTTTTTCTATAATAATACGATTCCATCCTCTTAAAGAACAGATAAATATTAAATTATTAACACCTACTTCAGCTGAGATTTTAACAAACAAACCTTTGAGAGAGGCAGGCATTTTTTATATTTGTAGTGACCGCTTCAAAAACGGTCGGTGGCAGAGCCAGATAAAATATTCGATTAGCAATTGATTGAACTTCAAATTTAACAATTTCCTGATTAAGTAATTCAAAATCTCTTCTAGAATCATATGCTCCGGCAACATAATAGTTGAGTTTCCAAAATTCTTCGTATTTTTGTTCCTCACCCGGTCGTACCTATAAAAATTTGTCCAAAAATATAATTACTTAGTCTCCTAAACGACTATGATGAACATAGCAACCTTCATGTACTCGTGGCATTTTTCTCTCACATCCTTCGCAGATATTTTAGACCGTGCATACCCAAAAAATATAGTAGGAGTAGGAAGAAGATTATCCCGATATAACCACCATAGGGTTGGGTAGATCTTCTTCTTGGCCAGGTCTCCCTACCAATGGAAGAAGGACAATTTCCATGTTAATATTGAATAGATTATAATTTACCGATGCACCAAGTATTGTAAAAACATGAGGAATTTTTCCATCAAAGTGTGTTCCTTCAATAACCATCGTTGTAGAACGCAGGGATTTGCGAATTAGAGCCAAAGCTCCTTCGCCATTGTTATTTGCACCTGGAAATAGTGCAAGTTATTGTCGTGGAGATAAATAATCGTGTTACCTGGGACATTTGAGTCGATAAAAGGAAATTATAATAAAGATACTAACAGAATTCTTATAATTAAAAAAAAATTGTTACTGCCTGATGGATTATTATATAAACCGAAACGATTTAAATATTTTCATAATTCAGGAAATAGGTAGAATCGAAGTAATTTTATTTTTAATATGTTGTATTATATTGTATTAATACAAAGTACTAAAAATTTTATTTTTGTTAAAATATTACCAGTATGTAATATATTTTTTTAAAGAAATATGTTGTTCTTAGAACGAAGAAGTTTTTTAATAGGAATAAAAAATTACAAAACCTTAAAAATAATTGCTTGGAAATAAAAAAAATTATATTTCCGTTTCAAAGTAAAAAATATAATGCCAAAGGTCCAATCTAATCATAGGTGACATTGTGAGACATTCGAACTGTGCATGGTCACCTGGTGAAAGCCTATGTCCAGACATAGTCCAGGTTATGATTCCTATTTGTGATCATAGGCTATAGCGCGTTTTGTTTTTTAACAACAGGAGAGGGTCACTACTATCAGTTAAAACCGTTCGCGCATTAGCAATATAATCACGCATTTAGAGCTGTTTATTGTATTGGGTGATAACGACACGAGAATCTCGCGATTTGAAAAGGGAAAGAATTATACGACTCAAATTCCGACACTATAGAAGTTCTCTTTCTTGCCTGAGGTCTCCAACGACATAATTTCTAGATTCAGTGCTATTCTAAATGTAAACTAAACAGCGGCACAAGGCAAGATCACACAGAAGAGTACTATTCGATTTCTAATCCTTAAAGAACAGGATTTAAAATGGAATTAAATGTTACTAAATTGGTTTCTTAAAATTTGTTTTAAATAGCACAACACGCGCTAATGTCTTGATACTTCGATCTCACTAACTTTAATGAGGAGGCTAAGCTAAACTAGACTACCGAGAAGTCACAATCTGAGCTAGCATTGAGCTGAGCTGGAAAGAAAATTGTTTGGCTGGCGTGACCGGTATAAAGGCTCATTTTTTTTTCTTTTTTTCCCCAGCGATTTAATTTATTAAAAAATGCTATCGTCACCGATTAGTTCTGCCTTCTCTGATCGCCTTAGAAAGTATCTTATATTTATTCACAACGAGGGTCAATCATAAACTTAGTAGGTTACCGTCAAACCATCCTTCTTCCGCAAGGGCAATAAAATCTTAAAACATTTTACTCTGTATATTCTGTACTCTTTTTCAAAGATACTAGGTTAAGGTCGGTTGATATTGTATTGTATTTATCTACCAAAGTCTTCCAATGAATGGAGAGGTATTAAGTCGATATTGGAATACCCAGGTACGCAGGTAAACCAGGTACCTAAGTTAGACTACCTGTGTGCGCATGTGTAGTTGTACAATTCAGCTCTAGACAAAGTCTATGCTGAATTACTTAAATACTTATATGCTGGAAATATTTATTAGTTTTTACATTATCGCATATTTACGGAATAAAAAGTATTGACTCTAAAACTTTCGGTCCAATTTTTACTTTATTCATCTAGAAACGTTTTGTATTCAGCTAATCTATTGATAGTGTCCGGCTTAAAGCTCTATTCATATGACACCGTCTTATTGTATATATTTAGGCAAAATAAAAATTAAAGACATAATTATTATTTTATAATTAAATAATCGTTCAGAACAAAGTTATTTTGTATTAAAAAAAAAACAAACGAAATATGGTATTTCATTTAGTTTAATCACAGTCTTCTCGGTAATTAGTTTGAGAATTTATCTACGACAACAATGCCATCGTTGTTCTTGCAAGCATTTCCTATAGTTTTTTTAATGATTTTATATAAATTATCTTCCTCAGAAAACCGTTATTAGAATTTGCATTTTATTTGCATCATCACGTTTAATTACAACTTGAATAACATTTGCAAGTCATGAAGGTTGCGATGTTTGTCTTTTTGTATTTTTTTTATTTTACAAAAAAGCTTTAAGTAGTAGGAATCTAACTGCTAACAATCGCAAGGGTTGTGGCAACTATAAAAGAGGGCTAATTTTTTTATGAGTTAAGGAATTCTTAATTAAAAAACTAATTGTTAAAATGAAATTCCGAATTTTTAGTTTAAATAACTTTACTTTTTCCTAAGGTTCTTCTAATGAAAATTTCATTTATCGGCATACCACAAATTACGTGGTCTTTCGATTAAATGTGGATAGGTAAATTCCATGGATACCAACAAGGGACCACACCTTGGCGGGTTAGAAAAGATGACATTTGTTATTGGCTTTTTCCAATTTCTGTTTGCTATTAATTTTTCAAACTTATTTTGCCAGTTTTTTTTAATAAGTGAATATAGGAATTCTCAAAAATTGAAGCTCATTTCTAAACGTATGTACTTTTATAATAATGAGAGGTTTCTTCGAAAATAATTTATGCTTTTTTCTTTACATATTCTACATTATACATGAAGGTGAAATTAAAGTTGATTTCCTGAAATTAAAAGCGAATCTCTGCGAATTTAGGTATAAAGAATATGAAGCTTGTGTATCTGCTGCGGTTACCCACAGATGATTATAAATTGTCCCTCAAAGTCACGGAAATTCGTATTCTGTTTCTAACACTAACCATGAATAGTGTCCCCCTAGAGCGACAATGTGTGGTGCTTTTTTTGTTTTTGTTATATATATATATATATATTTTTATGTTTATATTATATGTTTTTGTTATATATATATATATATATATATTAATAGTACTTTGAAAAGTTTCCAGCATAAAAATATGTTGCGCTACAGTAGATAGGGATTTAAAATGATTGGGAAGGTATCTCCAAAGAATTAGATTTAAAATAATAAAAAATAAATGGACAACACCAGTTGTACTATTTTGTGATATCTGTGACGTATACGTACAGATTTATTGGCAATCTAGCATAGCTTATACAATTTTACGATGATTATTTCATCTTCACAATAAAGCGTATATCAGTCAGAGAGTTATTTGGTATTATATAACAAGTATATAAATCCAATAAAGGTATAAGAGAGTAGATCTATCGTCATTTTTATTCATAAGAAGGTATGTATACAATGCTAATTAGATCTCAGATAGCTTTAGGAGCAAATATGTAAATAAAGGTAAAAGAAAAAATAAAGGCGAAATTTGTGGCAAAAATGTGGAAGCAAAGACAGTCAGTATACTTTCGTGACTTTTTCTGGTTAACTTTTCTTTTGTATTCAGATTTGAATTCACAAAACTTTTTCAAGAAAATTTCACTTTTGTCCGAACGAACCCATCTCCTTCTCTTCGTCGTAATCACGTAAAAATACCTCCTCTTCCTCTTATAATAGGTTTTAAGATGATGGTGACGGCCTTTCAAATCCGGCACGCCTATTTTTTAATTTTGAATTTTTTTCTACTCCTTCATATGAACAATTTTTGTAATTTTATTACAAATCTTCTGTTGCAGCGAATTTAAAAAAATTTTTTTTTGTTTTTTTTAATTTATTTTTCTGTCAAATTATTAAAATTTCTCTCATCGGTGCGGCAGATACGCGATCTCTTCTTTGTATTACCAATAATAATAAAAAAAATTAACTTGGTGGCGTAAAGCCGCGAGGAGGAGTGCGAGTTACCTGCCGCGAGGAGGAGTGCGAGTTACCTGCCGCGACCCAGATATCAAATAACCAGCCCTGGTAACAATTACCAACTCCTCGGAAGTATCACATCTTTTGCACATTTTGAACTTTTGTGGATTTTGTTTTCTTTTTTTTTTGGGGTAAATAAATGCATTGGCTATTTTTCACAAATTTTATTTTATCTCGATTGCTTTTTTTCCTTTTTTTGAGTAATAGTAAAAACAGCGTTCCAGCAAGTTTTTCGATTATGAAAGAAAGGCACACCAGCGAGAGAAGATGACTCTGAAGATTGTGTAATCGACCCGGGCTTGTTGGACACAACTGGTACTCTGTGACTATAGTCGCTTTTATGGATGTAATTGTCTGTATTAAATGTATATATTTAAAACTGTAGATACAATTTTAAATTAGAAAAAATTAGTAAGAATATCGCCAAAATATAAAATAAATTTAAAAAATAATGTAAAAATCAAATAGAATAAACTATCTTTCATAATATTGTTTTTATTATGGAGAAGAAAACGACACTTTCTTCATCAATAGAAAGGTCAAATAATTTCCTGGCGATGATGCCAGAGAATTTGCGGTCTTTTTTTTACAATTTATGCAAATGTCGGAAAGTTGACGTTACAAGTGACTCCTTAACAATTTAATCAGTTAGTAAAATTCCACCAAATGCTATGGTACGCTGTCGCTGGCGTTTAACACTAAAACCAATACTGAAGAAGACTTGTCGAAGTCCTACCTACAAAAAGCAAAGCTATTGAAAACGAAGGGGAATGAGAAGAAAAACGTTGAACAAATTAGAAGACATGATTTGATGTGGTATGCTGAACAATTACTTCTTTAGAGCCATAGTATGACCTTTTGCTTGAGACTAGCTGACTCTCTAAAGTCTAAGACATAGCAATCTCGTATGCTTTTTCTGGACTTCTTTAAAAAGCACGAAGAAAATAATACTTAAATCCCATATTAACTGTAATAGTTTTTTGAGAATATAGCATTTGATTAGTAGCATTTAGAAAAAATATTACTATAGGACTTAGTTGTAAAACTTGAAATTTGGCAATAATTCTCGACTGAAAGTGAATTTTTGGGTAAAAGTTGCACATTATTTTGCATCATTTTTTTGCTCTATTTCTTACGTCGTCTTTCACTTAACAAGCAACTTGTTTTCCGTTTTTTCATGTTTCATTGAGAAATAGCTTGGAAGTATGTGGTTTGTTTGAAAAAACACCAAGATCTATTCCGGCGCATGTGACCCAAGAAAATGTATTCAATGACGATGTATAACAGCACGATGGGGTAAACGAGGTGGACATTGCCATCTCGAAATATTAGAGAATGCGCCGATCGACTTCAAAAACTGTGCGATTTATCGCCAATAAACTGTCTCACAGTTTTATGCAACCTTGACTTAGTTGGCCGCTCAGAGCTCTCGAATCACATCATATGTATAAAAAAGCTTATGTATGCACATACATCTCATCGGTTGAATCGCCTAATATTATTTAAAAATTTTCTTCGTTATTTCTTTTTTTTATTTTTTATTTTTTTGGTTTTTATTGTCGAAAAAACCATTTAAATGCAAATAATCCTTTGCTTAGTTGTGGTGCATTCAGTTTTAGTTTATCGTCAGATTGTTTAAAAAAATAGCACGAAATAATCAAATAAAAATAAATAAATAAAGAAGAGAAACAGACATAAAAGGCTGTTGCATGTAAATGAACACAAATTCTGCGGTTAAACTGAAGGTGTTCATCGTCAATTATTTTTATTTTATTACTTTTTCCAATTCACTCGTTTTATTTAGGGGGTATATTAAATTCAGCAAATTCAGTACACGTAATTTCCCTGATCTTGTTGGGAGTTTTGATGACCAATCTTTTCATTTGATTTGGCTCAAAGAAACTGAAGAACTCTCTGTCTTTGCACATTTCATTTTATCAAGATTGACTAAATCTGGGAATTACCTTCATCTAAAACCGTAGCGTTGTGGATAAAAAAAAAAAACAGAAAAAGAAGAAAACAAAAATAACCACACCTTTTAAATCACAAGATTGCCTTCAAAAATATACGAAAAAATTCTTGGAATACAGAATAATCTAATTAACATATCTTCTGGGATTTAGTCTTATATTCATATAAAATGTAATATTAATAATATTATGATATTAGTCATGATATTTTTGTATAAAATTAACGTTATTAAAAAGTATGCAGTTATTTATGATCATGTTAGAGAGACATGACAAGAAATTTAATTTTGTTAACGATGTTTCTTGTTACATTGTTTCACTTTTTTCCTTTTTTGTAACGGGCAAGTGAATGCAAAACAAATAAAATAACTTCATCAACTGGAAGGAAGAGAGCTAGTACAAGAGGCGCGGGCCTGGTGGAGGGGAACATATATTATAGATTCAGTACATGCCCATGGAGGTTTTCATGCGATACACAAGAGGAAGCGGATGCTCTCAAAGCACATTCAATTCAACTCTAGATGGTAAGACTTTCTATAGTTAATGTTTCCAATGCAAAAGTTGCTCCTATATGAAAATTTATTGTTGGATTGTATATCTGAGAGAATTACAACTAGAGCAAAATTTCTATTTATATTTCATGTTAAGAATACTTCTGAAGATATCCCAATTTTAAAAAATTAAGATATTTTAGAAAGTATTTTATAACTTAAATTAGATAATATCAGCGAAACAAGGTCACCCCTGTTGTTTTTAAAAGATACCCAAAAAAGCAAACGATTTTCTTCAAACAGGCGACGAATCACCTCCTCCTAACGAAAGGTTTTCATATAACACGCACCAACAAAAAAAATATATGTAAAAAAAAGGTGCGCTCTTAAGTTACTCAATCGAATACTACTTAATCGATAAGATGATCTGGGCTCTGTGCATCTTAATCACATGGAATAATGTACGAAAAGAAATAAAAAAAGAAGTCTAACTAAAAAGTCATAATCTGCACGATCCATGTTGGAGATAGATACACTATTGATAATGAAGCGGTTTAGCTAAATAATTTTAATTCCTTATAGCGCAGGGGGTACAGTGGCGGGGACATTGTAAGGAATACTTCATACAACGCTTCATCAATTATCATCACTTATAAGAAAAGAAAACCGTTTTTTTCTCTTTTTTTTTAGTGAAATCAAACAAAATACAACTCCAATAAAAGAGTCATTAGCCCCAAAAAAGGAATTAATTAAATAACGATAGACGAGGTGAGGGATATAGTTAACAGTCCTGGCACAAAAGGTCAATATTTCCATTTTTATGGATAAAAATTGTTAAAAAGTACTATGGCATTGCTAGAAAATATAGAGCTAGAAAAAATATCCCCCGATTTACACGGTAGAAACCTTCCACGAAAAATCGTGTAAATAGATATCGTGTAAAATAATACACAGTATGCATATAAAAAAGTAGGATAGGTTCAACTGAAACTTAAACCGTGTAAACCGAATCAATAAATATAGGTAAATGTCGTAAATATATTCATAATACAACCGTGTAAAATGAGGCAGGAATTTTATCGAAAAAACGGGAATTGGTTCCATTGAACGAAAAGTTTAAATCGACGGATGGGTGTATTTGATTATTTGTTATTTTTTATGTTTAAAAAATACATACATGTTTTTCAGGAATTTCGATAATATTATTGTATTCATTCTCAAAGGGGGTTCGTCGTCTGTTCAGCAGTCTTTTGTTTTTCTCTGAGGGTCCAATGGAATTTTGTTTGGATTTTCAAAGGATCCGAGGATGGTAATTATCCTTGAACAAGTTCGTTATCATTAATCTCCATTTATTATACAGCTCAGAATAAATTCTTATATTCGATAAAAAATCGGATAAATAGGTATGAAACGGCCATTTAAACGAACCTTTTATTTAAAATATGCAACAGAAATAAAAACTAAAGCACCTTGAGAATCTTTTGTCTTGGAAAGATTTTAAGTTTTATTTTATTTTTTAGAAGACCAAGCCGTAGTAATAAAAATAATAGTACATATTGACTGAATAAGGATTGAATTAATACAATTCTGGTCGTGCCGTCGTATATCGTTTAAAAGTACCATAAGCAGCTTTGTATAAAAGGCAGGTAAAAATAGGCATGAAGCAATTTTAATTGCATTGAAAGGTTTCTCATCGTTCACGGCCTTAAGAAAACCACGTTCAGATTGCAAATGAAATAAAGTGGACAAGGAAAAACAGTTGCATATACAATATCATTTTTTTTTCCTTATCTTCAACTTCTTCTTCAGCTTCTTCGGCGGCTACTTCTTCAACGTCTTCTTCATGTTTTATTTTGTGGTTGACCCCAACAATACGATTAAAAGACTATTCAGAGCACATTCATCGGATGAGATACTATGCCTCTGATGAGAGGATTTTAAACTTCAAACAAAAATTGTTAGATACCTACTACAGATGGGAATGCATATACTGATTACAGTTAAAAGTATTGCATTGATAGTAACAATTATAGCTACTTTATATGGAAATAATGTTAATGCTTATTATCATGGTTACACAGCAGCTATGGCGGTTATGACCACTTCGAGTCCATCGTATCACCGAAGCAGAACTAGTGATACCATCACTAGTTAGCCATTGGAGTTCATAGTTACTACCAAAATAACTACCCATCGTAACCGACGTAGTGCTTGCGGATGAATGCCGGTTATGTTGACGGCGACCGCGACGGCTCCGGTCTCCCTGGTGGCAAGGCGACATTCGTTTCAAGAAAACTTACTTTTACACTTTTTGTTGGTGTTGTTGCTGTTTATTATTATTTTTTTTTGTTTATTTATTTATTTATTGTTTTTTTTTGTTATTTTCTTACTTTTTCAAAGTGTATAAAATCGAGAGAGACCCGAAGATTGTACGGCCGCCGAATGCCTGCCATTGTAAGGTGGGGGGCGCTACATACATAAAGCCCCACTTTGTTTTTATCTATCATTCCATCGTTCAAAGTGAAAGGAGCATTATATCGAATTTTCGTTCGAATCGAGCTTAAGAGTAATTCTTCAAATCTCATTTTTTTTGGTTCGTTTGTTTTTCTTTTTTTTTCTTTCTTTTTTGTGCTGCTACTGTTTAACTTTTTTTATATATTACAATGCAACAAGCACATCACTGTTTTCTTAAATTACTATAAATATTTGTCCGGTGTCCGTTTCTTACATTTTTTTATCTATTTTACTTATTATTATTATTTTCTTTTTCCTTTTTTTTTAAATCTTTATCTAAGCTGACCGTTAAAAACAAACTGAACATTTCTAAATATTTTTCTTTCGTGCGTAAAATGTGATCGTGAATTTTATTTAAGATAAATATAGTATATTTTAAAAACTGTGCTGTTTGCGAAACCCCATAAAAGCACGAAATTTAGTGACACTTAACACTTTACTACTCTTGGAGAATTGTGATAATTTGGTGCATACTGTGACTAAGTGACTATTGTCGATAATATTATAATAGATTTTATTTTATCGCTGTAAAAAACAACCGAGTGTTGCAGAGTGTTTTCACATCTTTTTTGATTAATAAATTAATCTGAAATAAAAAATCGTGTCACTATTCAAAGTTTACTTATACGTTTTGAAATTTTTATTTATTTTTCTAATTTCAAACATAATTTTATGAGGAGATAAAAGCAAAGTTTGTATTTTGTTTTTACACAAATAAATGGATATATTCCGAAGGACATTGACAACAACTGGATTTATATAGTAGCAGTTATTTTATATAATCATAATCATTTACTTAATTTTCCTCTAATCAAATATAGAAAATATCTATCTGTTAGAATCAGTAAAATATACAATTCCCCTTGAACTGATTCTAACGAAATGTTTTTACTGAAATTTAATATTCATGTCTTATAAAATTTAAAGTTACACAATTTTTTCGATTTATAGTGGTTTTGGCATTCATTCATTATTTCATGATAGTTGAATACGCACAATTTAAAACTAAAATTTCTAATTTGAATATCAGAGTCTCTAGAAATCACTGACTTGAGCTTAGTATGCTTAATACATAATATAAAGGAAAAAAAATTTGGTCACAATCCTTTATCGAGATATAAGGGGTATAATTAGAAACATTAAGCCCATTAAAGGCCTTTAGAAACCTGCTATCAAGCCGATCAGTGACCTTATATCAATAAATCCGTGATTGTATGGAAAATTCATTTAAAGAATGAAAAAAACAAACGAAATACCGTAGCATTGACGTGTAGAAATAATTAAATGAACGTATGAATGGTATTATTCATTGCTATGGCTTAGAATGGATACACAAAGAACTCCGCTTTTAGACTGACTTCCGGTTCATTTAAATTAAATTACCTTCCACACCTTATTCACTTATTTGAAAATTTCCTATAGTTACAAGAAACCACCATTTCATCGCTATGTTCAATAAACGTTCCAAAAAATTAGTTGGCAATAGAAAATTACTAATCAAAAAGCCCCATATACGTTTTCATACTACCGGCTTAAAATACCTATGACCTGGGACAAGGTAGACAAAGTGGGATATTTTAAAAATAATTATGCTCATTTTCGCCTCGTTCTTCTCGTTTACTGAGGTATCCGGGTCAAGTTCCGGAATAGATAGACTTCAATTATTCCAAAAGGAAGTTGTTAATACATGAAGGACGTATAAGCATGTGCTACAAAAATTGAAGGCGTCCATAGTAGAAATTTTGCGAATACACTTCGAAGCCATTTTTTATGCTATGCTTTTTTTCTTTTTATCGGTTTCGCCGGTAAAACACGTTTTTAGCACCGCTTTGTACTTTCTCAGAAAAAAATTATGTATAACCACAGCTAAAGTATGCGCCGTGACCACGCCAATCTTAAAAATTTTTTTCGTGTGTCTTTTTTTCTTTACATTTTGCTACTCATTGGAGACTTTTACCTTTCACTTTTCAAAGGCAATCTAGACTTGGATTTTGATGGAGTGAGTAACGATAGTAATTTAGAATACAATCGTAGAACGTGATAAGGAAATAATGAAACGCGTAATTGTACTGATCCTAATTGCTACGCTTATATGATTTCTTCCAAATAACTTTGCTTTTATTTCCTTTAAGGACTTATACTTTACCAATTTTTAGTTGTTTGAGGTAGAAAAGAATGATTCTTTTATAACATTCAATTTTTTTTTATTAATTAATTTAGAGATTAAGTACTGTAAGTACCGATTAACATTTATATTTTTTTCAAAAATAGGAAAACACCTAAAAAAATTAAAAGGACAATGATTGTACAATGATAAATAAAAAATTAAGTGTTCATACTGCCCAATAAAATAGAAAAAGTTAAGAGAAATATAATTAAGAAATTGGATTATATTATAGAGGGCAAACGGCAATTTTTTTATATATAAATAGGAAAGCGGTAATAATAAAAAGAAGAAATAAAAATCGCAGAATCGAAGGTTTTTAAAAATCAAAAACCAAAAAAAATATCCTGGATTGTGGATAGATGTTCATTGTGAATAGAAATTTAAAATTCATATGAAAGTATTAAAGAATTCGAAAAGTGTTAGGTAATACAACTGAAGTTCGACGACTGAAAATTAAAAATCAATAATAAAACTTCGTCAAAGGGGAAAGGTTACATCAGAAGTGAAAGTGCAAAGATGATGCGGTATATGTAAGTTTTTCAATAAAATTTTTTTCTTAAATAATTTACTATTCATGTGACAATTGGGTCATATTGTATGTATGGGTGCTTGTGAGCTTTTCTGCTATCTTTTAAACATTTTGGTTGCATAGAAGAATTAAATACAATTTAAATAAATTTTTGAAATATAATAAATCGATGCCCCTTGTTATGAACGACCTAACGACCTGATATATTCGTATATAACTAAAAGAAATGACAAAATAAAATTAATGATTATTGGTTTTATTTTGTACTTAAAAAAGAAGCAAAACTTTTAACACCTGTCCATTAATCACACAGAAATTTAAGGAAAATAAATTTCAGAAAGACGTGAAGAAATTAAAAAAAACTAAATTTGTAAATCGCGAGTAAGATACATCTTTTAGAATGAATCATTTTTAGTCTTCATGTTATTCGAATTCTCTTGGAATTTTTTTATCGAGTTCCTTGAATTCTTTTGCATATAAATTTGGTAGGAAACATCATTCGGTTGGTAACCATAGTATATTACTAATAAATAGTATAATCAATATATAAGCACCTTCTGATAGTCGTTATCTGGCCAAAAACCTGATTTTAAAACGAGCTTTGTCAATTTGTAGATTTTCTTTTTTATAATCTTTAATATTTTTCCAGTGAATTCTCTTGGAGACACGTATGTTTTATGATTCAACTCCATTTTATTTCCAACCTAAGAAGAATGGCAGACAAATAAATTTTGTCCACTTCTTTTCTCTTCATCGTCATCGGTCACCTTTCGTGGTTAATTGCATTCCCCTTAAAAAGCAGACGTATTGTGAAATGTGAAATCTGGATAACCTTCACCCAGTGATTAACATTTTTCATCGATTTTTCGTGAGATTATTTTAATAAAATTCAATAGTATTAAACAGCATACCACAGTCCCACCGGTGTCCCATTATCGCAATCGCAAAATTTGGTATTTCTGTAAGATTTCTTGAGGAGAGAGGGATATTAAAAGTGAAATGTGTATAGGAAAAATGTAAAGGTTTTTAAAGGTCAACATTAGTATATCGTACATAAAATATATCCTCCTCACCGGATTTACTACAAACACTTAAGTTATGCATACCAAAGTATCTTTCAAAGGAAATTCCTAATAAAAAAACTTACTTTCACGCGGTACACATAATTATTTTCCTCAGGTGCACACATGTAATGAATGAACAGAATAAAGAGCCGATGCCATTGGTACTAGGTACAAGTAATGACCGATCTCTTTTTTGAAAGCCTTTGTGACGAGTTTAACTTTTTCATCAATTGTCCTCTTAGCCATTTTTGTATGTCGCTTTTGATTTCTTTTAATAGGTAAAGCAAAGATTATTAAAAAATCAATAAATTTTAAATGTATTTATGATCCAAGGCCCCCAAAAATTTATAAGGAAAAACGAAAGATTTAGACGACAAACTTTATCTTAGTACGATAACTAGAAATTTAGTGCAGTATCATTAAGAAGTACAAACTTGTGATTAGAATCGGTAGGATCGACTAGAGTATACCTTTCTTTAACTGGCAATAGTTATAGGTATAATCATCTATCTACCTTCACGGCCAACACGTTCACCTTTACCGCACAGACGGCTACAGGTTGTGCATTGCATTAGGCAGAAGTGGTTGGTAAAACTGTCTCAACATTGCTCTACCCACCCTCCTCTGTGAAATCTCTATAGATACTAACGGTAATTGGTCTATACGGTGATGCTACATTTACAATCGGTGGATTGGTAAACGGTAAACTAATCCGCATACCAAACAAAACGCAATAAAGGCACGCGGCTTAAAGCTGCTGTTGCTTGTACCAAGCCCAGTTTTTAAGCAAGAATTCAGGAAGTTTTGCAGCAGCATACGGGGCAATAAAAAGAAATAAAATTTCCTTATGCAGACAGATATAATCAAGGGGACCTGAGATTCGTAAGGTGGGAGGAGAAACAGAAAGGGGGAACCTATAGCTTGCAAAATTACTCTTTTGTCATACTATCCGTTATACAACGTCTTAGTATTTTTTTTGTTTGTTTTATTTCTTCACAATTGTCTTGTGTGGTTTCAAAGTAATTCATTCATCAATATACCATGGTAATAATGCCATAAAATAATTTTATTTTTTATTCTTGATTCTTGCTCTTGTAAGATGTTAACAATATTTCTGCCCTCATACCTATAGCATTTCACGTTTAATAAAAACCTTTTATAATAATCATATTCAGTGAAAAATTATATCCTTATATGCTGTACATTTGTGAACATCTGAAAAACATATTTTATTTTATATAGAACAGAATTATGTTCAGATAAATTTACAATACAGAAATGCAATTGCTTTTGATTAAAACAAGAAGTCCAGGTCAATGCCAAAAACCCTCTTAAAAGAGGGGCATGACCCATTTTCTTTTTCGTATCTAGCTCAGACGACATAAGACAAGTTGGAATTGTAGATTATAACCGGCCTCTATGAACTGCAGAGGTTCGGACGTAAAGGTAAACAGGTCCAACAGGTTGTTAAGATAATTGAAGAAAAAAAAAACTCAAAAGAAAGTAAAAGTGTGGAGCGTTTAAAAAATTGCAGAAGGAATTTCTATATACATATATACATATATATAATTTTTTTTTCCTTGCTTTTATATCTGAATTATGGTATTCAGTTTTAGAAACATAATTTTTGTTGGGCAAAAAAAAGACTTTTTCACAAGAAATCCTAAATTTATTTTTACAGATGTTTTATAAGTTTTATAATGGTCATTACGTGTAGCGAAAAATTAGAGGGTAGCCATCCCGCCGTTGCTGCTATAGTATCCCCTAATTCAGACGCTGATAGTAGTACAAGCGTAAGTGTTAGCAAATCAGTTAGCTTAGTAACAAATTCAGATCGAAAATCTGTGGTGGATGGAGAAGAATTTGAAACAGCCCACAAAATTCCAATTAGTAGTGAAACTCCAAATACTGGTAATGGTGGCAGTTATGGTGGGGGTGAAATCTTAATGCAAATGCAGCAAACACAAAACCTCCTTGCGACTAAAGAACGACCAGAATTGAATCCAGTTCTTAGTGCTCTTATAAATGAGGATGTTATGAAAAGTATTGAATCTAAACGTGCTGCCATTCAAAGCGAGCATGTAGGTGAAGCGTCTACAGTAACTGAAGCACCTGAAAAAGGTGGAAAAGTTACTACTATGTTAAATAACATAGTACTATTAACCACAGCTAAACCCGTGCAGAAAACCGCTACAGACTCAGAGACTGGTAATGATGGTCTTATTGATCAAGCCATAAGCTTGGACGAGGCTGGATCCGAAAATAATCAAAAGAGCAGAATTCAAATTAAAAAAGGTGCGAATGGGGTTGATTATGAGTACGAATATGTTTACTATTATTATGATGATGATGAAAAAACCGAAAAGGAGAAGGTTACAAGTGCTGCAAGCAACAAATCAAGATCACCACCAGCTCAGGATACCAAGGATTCAAATAGTCGAGGAAAATCTCGATATACGAACATTGAAAGAAGTACTACATCAGCTCCAGATAATGAAATTCCTAGTAGGGGAAAGGGACGTGCTAGTATCCCCGTTATTGAGGATGTTGATGAAGGCCGTTTACCGGCTGTGACGAGATTCCCACCACGTAGTAAAAGTATTGAAGGTAGTTCAACCTCATCCCCAGATGGTAGTGATAGCGAAAAATCGCGAAAAATAGGAGTAAAACGTCCAAGCCTAGAGCTTGTAGACAGTGATAGCTTCAATACAGATGAAAAGCAGGTGAAGGGTAACAGGAATCTTGACACTGAAGCGTCTAAACCCCTCGGTTCTGGGGAAGGGTTGAAGAATATTGAATCTGATGTTAGCAATAAGGTTCCAGAATCAGGATCCAATAGTGCTGAAAATGCAGAGAGTAGCACAGGCCCAGATGATGATATGGAGAATACTACACCGTTAATGGAAAAGGTCGCTTTCGATTTATATGCTATTTTAGCTAATGAGAACTTAAATATGGACATGACTACTGATAGTAGTGATGATGCTACCACTGATGTGCCCGACACAACAGGAGAAGAGGGTCTTACAACAGATGCAGAAGGACTAGAGTCACTTAGTAGTACGTCTACAACGACTACAACGACAACCACAACTACAACAACGACCACACCAGAGCCAACAACAACGACAACCACAACAACAACGACCCCTGCTCCCGGTCCTGGAGGACGCCGTGGAGGCATAGGAAATGCAGGACGTAATCGTTTCAGACTACGTGCTGGATCAGCATCATCAACGACAACGACAGAATCAGCTCTAACTGAAGCTACAACGAAAGCAAGAAGTACGTTATTCCAATCCTGAAACCACTTGTAATTTTTTTTCGGTATTTACAGATCGATTCCAGCGCCCATCATTTGGAGGAAGAAACAATCGACCTAGTAGCACTACTACTCCTACTAAGGAAGAAAATATCAACAAAGAGGAAGTAAAACCAAATTCTTCTGTACCTTCTTCAGGTGCTGCAGGGCGGGGTAGAAGTAATTACTTGCACAAATTGTTTTAAAACATGCCCAACATAATTTTTAAATTTTCAGCTCGAAATCGTTTCAACCTGCGAGGAACGACTACTACAACAGAAAGCAATGCAGATGAGAATGCTGTTGATCCTGGACAAGTGTCCAGCACAACAACTAGATCCCTTCGCGGACGTCCTACATTGAACTTACGTGGTCGAGGACGTCCAACAACAGGGGCATCACCAACAACATCAGGTCCTTCTGGAAATGCTGAAAGTGACACGGGTAGTGAAGAAAAAGATAAGGATGAAAAGCCAACATTATCACTACCAACAAGACCTTCAAGATTTAATATTAATCGGCCAGGAGCTGGAAGCGCAAATAGGCTTCTTCCACGGGGCAGAGTAAATCTTACAAAACCTTCAGTCGCTCCAGCCTCAGTTGGTGTTTCTAGTGTAAACGTTGAAACCGAAGGTGATGATGATGGAAAGAAAGAGTCAGAAGCTAAGGAAAATGAGGGTACCGATTCTGAGACATCCAATGATAGTAGTGAAGACAAGCCAGCTGAGGTGACAACACAAGCAGCAGGATTAAACCGCTTAAGAAATCGGCCAAGGATCCAGATTAATACAAAGACTGAAAAACCTAAACCTCAGCCAGTTGCTATAAATCGAAAGGTTAATCCCCTTCTTGCGAGGCGAAAAATAGTTGGTTTAGGATCATCTACTACTGGTAAGTTTACATACACTTTGAAAAAAGCGCCATACATTTTAAAATATTTTACAGAAGCTGCATTAGGTGAAGAGGAAGACGAGAGCAAGGATGAAAACGAGGAAAGTAAAAACGATTCCGCTGAAAGCAAGGACGAACCAAAAGAAGAAACAACTGAAACTGTTGAAGCCTCTTCAGAACAGCCCAGGGGGCTAGCCTTGTTGGGAGCGAGAAGGCGTCTACCACTCCGGAAACCAGGGACAATAGTTTAGTTATCATAAAAAAAAATTTTCTTCACCCCTTTCTCCCTACAGCTCTTATATATTACCCTAAAACCATTAATTTTACAATTATCCTATCGGTCCACGGATCTCTGCTGTGCCCTTTTACCTTTTCTTTGATGTTTTTCCCTGCTATTGTTATTTCCGCCTATCAGCCAGGGAGAACGTAAACAAGCTTTAGCTCTCAGGTGTTCCCCGAATAACCGTACTCTATAGGTGCAACTAGGATTATATGGAATTTATTATTTGTCTTTTTACGCGAAAGGATTCAATGTAAAGAAAACGAAAATAAGAAAATAATCGAATAAAAATGAACTAAACCAAGGAAATAAGATCCAGAAAATCTGTGCAAGTGTGCCAAGGACGTTATTTTATTATTATTATATTTTTGTTTTGCCTAGTTTTAAAAAAAACTGTTTTCCTCTTTTTCTTAAGGCTTTTCAATATTTGTGATGAGAAGCAGCAAAAGGAGTCCTTTGTAACATTATTTGTCTAAAGTTAATAAAAATATGAAAAATTATAAAAATAATAAAAGAAACAAATTTTTAAAAAAATGTCCGCAATGTAGACTTTACTTTATGAATCAACAGGAGAGAATGTATGTATGTAGCTCTCATTGTTACGTCAGAATTCTTCCAAAACGCATTCTGAAATAGTTACTGAGAAACGTTGAGAACGTACCGAACACTAACAATAAAAAAACGGTCGTCCGTCACCGAACGAAAGTCTGTGTTTTAACGATAAACTAGTGCACCCCAGCCATAAAAAATATGCGCTCATATTAATAGCAAACCCATAAGAATTAGTACCTATAAAAAACTCATCCATTAAAAATTCACACATAAAACATACACACATGAAAATTCACCCATAAAAAATGTACGCTCTAAAGAAAACAAACAATGAACGCATAAAATAAAACATAATAAATCACTCCATAGAAAATTTCCATATAAAAAATTTTCACGCAGAAATCACGCCCATAAAAAGTACACACAAAATTCACATATAAAATGTACACACAACTACAAACACGAATCACTATATATTTGATTACACACACTAGAAAAAATTCACGCATAAAAAATTCACATATAAAAAATTCACACGAAAAAAATTCGCTCATAAAAATTCACGCATAAAAAATTCATGCATAAAAAATGCACCCCACCCACGTAAAAAAATGCAAACGAAATATTCATGGACGAAAAAATTCACACATGACTCACATAAAATGCACACATTTAAAAAACACGAAAAATACATCCAAAAAACTCACGCATAAACAGTGCACACGAAATAATCACACACGTATTCACTACGTATTTTATTGTATGCACGCGAAGAAATTCACACATATCGCATATGCACGCACTATTCCCGAATACACACCGCTGTACTTAGAAATTAACGACAGTAGTTTGCTCTCAAAACGGCAGAGAGAGCGTGTAAGGAGCGTTAATTTACTCGCGGCGCGATGACTCTTTTGGGAAGGTAGAATTTATTTATATTTTATTTGACATATAAAAATGCAAAAGTACAAACAATTCATATATATACACACACGCACGTCTGTAACAATACCCATAATGGCCATATAAAAAATGCATACATAAAAATGCACCCAAACCTCGCGCATAAAAAATCCACACGATATATTCATATGCGTTTCACTGCATACACACGAAAAAATGATGATTGCACACACGCGAAAAAATTCACACGTCACACAAGAAATTCACACATAAAATGCATTCATATAAAAAACATGAAAAATGTTCGCATAAAAAATTCACACGAAATATTCACACAAAAAACTCACGGTCAAACAAAATAATGGAAAAAACACCGAAAAAGATCACGCAGAAAAAATTCACGCAAAAATAAATTCACGTATAAAAAAATCACGTACAAAAATCTCAC